>CM040240.1:297290267-297302120 GCA_022545495.1 Chrysanthemum lavandulifolium
TTTTTGGCACCAATTTGCAAATCAATGGCTAGAGATATGTTACGAGAGATCCAATGGTGGTGGGAATAACTCGAGGCTTATGGGAATCTCAAAAGGCTATAAAGAAGAAGGAAGCGTGTGGAAGATAAGTAGAGTAGTTTAGTTTTTCTATGTCGTAGGTAGTTAATATTTAATTTCGGTGTTTATTTAAGGTTTCAAGTTTTGTATTAAGTAATCTCGAGTGTTATAAACCTATTTCAATAATCAATTTCAAGTTTTCTTTTCATTTCGGTTTATGTAAAATTTCAAGATCAAGAAAATTTCATATTAAGTTAAATGTTGTTAGAATTATTGTTAAGCATTCAAAAGCTCATATAAGCTCTTATAAAAGCTTTTCTAAGCTTTAGTATCCTTAAAAATCAGTTTAGATTCAAAATAGAAAAATTCCAAAAATCAAGAAAAATAGTGAGAAAATAAAAATGCCATGGAAATGAAGATTAAAGATTGAAGCAAGGTTGAATTTGAATTTCTTTTGGGTATAGAGCTTTGTGGAAAGCTATAGGGTGTGATCTCAGTTCTTGGTTCTCCTTTTTCACTAGGAATCATCTTGTAAGCCTTTGTTCAATTTTTATGCATTTCACTGTTCAAGTGCTTATTTCAGCTTATATCTTTGTTTTTATGCATGTTTGGTGTATGATTAGTGAGATTAGTGCTTAATATAGTTTGCTTGTTCTTTAAAATTGGTAGTTGCTAAAACTCTCATTTTAACAGTCATTATAGCATAAGTACCATTCTTGAATTTCAAGTTGTTAGTACTGTTGCTTTATGCTTATTCAGTCTAAATATATAATAATACAAGTCCTTAATTCAGTTGCATGGTCTAAATCAGTGGAATCCTTTGAAAAGCTTTACAACTGCTTCTAAAAGGAGTGTTTGGATTTGCTGATTTAGTAACATTCCAGTGTATGCTTGTTATTGTTCATGATTGTTTTAAGTCATGTTGTCATCTAGTATCTCATTACAACAATAAAATGCAGTCCTTGTTTTAGTAAAAAGTCAAAATTAACTTAATCTCACCCTTAACAGTTAACTGATTAAGGTTTTAGATTGCAAAACTCATCAAGGCTGCTTGTAATTTAGAACTTTAGCTTAAACTCACCTTAGTATAGCTTATTATAACATGTTTAGTCCATAGAATCAAATCAAATCTCATAAAAGTCAATCTTCCATTTACATTGATAAAAGTCAAAATTTGGAAAGTCCGGTTTTACAAAACTTTGTTGAAGTCTCATTGGTTCATTTCTTCATCAAAATCTATGAGACTTTGGGATTTGCAAGATCAATAGGTCTAGTTTAATATTATCAGTTTTGTTTTCCTTTTATCAAGCTCCAATAAGCTTTTAATCGACTTCCAAGGCCTCGAATGCCCCACACACTCAAGATTCGGTGTATGCACAGCATCTTCTGACTTGTTCACAAGCTTCATTCAAGCTTGTGAGGAGCTAATATTTGGTCCAAGTATAGTAGGCTAGGTTATCTTTAGGTCCATATATCTGTTTTTACATTTAGCTTATTTATTTAGCTTATGCATTAGCTTAAAGTAGCCATCAGATCACTTGTTTTGCTTAAATAATCCAATAAGCTCAAATCCAATTTAAGCTTCTTTAGTGATCTATAGTACTGTTAAATAGTCTAGATATACTTAATTTAGCATTACCTAGCTTCTGTGATAATTTGGTGTCCATTTGTGGACTTTAGCTTATTTTGAATTACTTATTAATAAGCGATTACTGCTAGATTGCATTTTCCTCCACATAAGCATATGTTTTATATTTTTATAAACTTAGAATAATATTTTAGCATTTTCATGAATTTTTCATATTTTCCATCACTGTTTGCTATTTTTCCTTATTTAAACTAGTTTTAAGTCTTTTAAATAGCTTTTAATACAAATAAATCGAAAAAAGCTTGAAAATTATGTTTTCAATTTTCATAGATTAAGATAAATATAAAAAGCCAAAAATATTTTTCCATAATTTTCTTGGTTTAAATAGTATTTTCTAGCATTTTAATTAGTTTTAAATAGTTTTAAATTAATAATAAATACATAAAAGTCTAAAAATATATTTTCAGTTTTAAAATAAGTTTTATCATATTTTAGATTTTTCTAAGTTATAATTTCATTTTCTAGGTTAATTTTGTATTTTCTTATATTTTAGTGCATTTTAAATACTTAATAAATAGTTTTTAATTAATAATAATTAAATAAATAGTTGTAAAATAATTTTCTTTTTCTAATAATTTTCTTTTATTATTAGGATTGTAAAATGTCATTTTCATATTTGTAGGCCTTTTATTTCTTAAAACTCACGTTTTATTTTATACGTTCGTAATTTTATTTAAACGTCGTTTTAGGTTTTAAACGTTCATCATTTTAAAAATAGTGATAGCGTTTATTTAATATATTTTAACTTTTAATTTCTCTTAATTTGCATTTAAGTCGCTGTAATTTACAAATCTTTTCTTTAGGTAATTATTCATCAAAATCCTTATTGATCACTATCCTTAGTGATCATTCTATCATCGATCAGTGTTTATACACCAATTCATCCTCCGTGGGACTTAACGACCCGAGGAATCCATTATATTCCTCGATCTAAATTGCATTTGGTGTTTGAGCGGTTTTGAGTTTCTTACGGTTGGTCATTCACAGTGGCTAGCTTGAGTGATTAAGCAGACGGTTTGCACCAATCAAATTTTGGCCATTGCACGCTTGAGGTCAGAAGCGTGTTCTAAGCATTTTCGGATCCATTCTTGCACATATACCATCGTTTGTAAAAGCAGTAAAGATAATCAAAATCAAAAGTTCATTAACACTTTTCCTAAAGTGTTAACAACACCAAAAATATTTTCATTCTTTGTTTTTACAAAATGTTTATCCAAAAATCCAAAAATATTCATCTTTACCCTCTTACCCTTTTGATTCTTTATTCCTTTA
Organism: Chrysanthemum lavandulifolium; assembly: GCA_022545495.1. Lineage (NCBI taxonomy): Eukaryota > Viridiplantae > Streptophyta > Magnoliopsida > Asterales > Asteraceae > Chrysanthemum > Chrysanthemum lavandulifolium. The sequence continues at coordinate 297,293,245 of CM040240.1, forward strand.
CCCTCTATCCATTTGATTCTAACTTCTTCTATTCTCATGGAATCTCTCAACTACGACGAAATTGGAATGAAGTTGAAAAACTTCCTACTTTATCACAAATGTCAAGAATTCGTGTTGTTCATGATGATCCATTGATTCTGCGTAGGAAATGGAGCGAGAAACCGGGTGACAAAGGACCAAGTACTTTCCTCGATAATGGAGGTGCTAAATACGTCCAACCTACGGTTATCCAAAGATCTAATCCTCGATTGCTCTAAGCCGTCTAAAATTGATCCTACACTTTCACGATTTATGGTTAAAAGCAAACATGCGAATTTAGACCGGTGACTAGCAAGAATGACTTGCCTAATCTTCACGTTTCTCAAGAACCGAACAGGAGACCATAACGAAAGTGGTGGAAATTGCTAGCTCTCGAGCACACCACTTGTCCCACCTCCGGATTTTTCAAAATGTTCTTTGAATCTTAATAGTCATTCGGATCACCATGTTGGTTTTGTTGATTCTTTGAATGAACCGATTCCTTCTCATAACTCTCAAATAGAATCGTTTATTCCTTGTGTCGGTTGTGGTGAGCCTCTTTTGGTTCACCATGTAGGCTGTGTACGTGTGTGCAGTGTGGTAATGATATTCGAGCAGGAGTTGTTTGTTTTGTGGTTCGAGGAATTCATTTGATTATGATCCTAATCCGAACTCATTTAACGACCCTCAAAATTTTCCAACTACCCACCACAGCCGACTTATCTTCATATAATCAACATAACTTTGTGAATTTTGTGGAGGTCCTCACCAAGGATTTGAGTGTCAATCCGGAAACACGGTTGTCTATGAGCAGTTTTCGGTGATGCTCGAACTTTGGTTATGACCAATATCCATATGATTCACCAATCCGAGCTCAACAGTTTTACTATTGTGAGAACTGTGGAGGTCCCATTTCGACTTTGATTGTCAAATAGGAATCCATTTCCTTGTAACAATTATGACTATCCGGATCGACCAACCTCCACAAGTGCCAAATGACTCAAACTCCTCAAGAAACCCAACAAGACACTTATCTAGAGCTTACGAGTCGGTGAAAAGAACGAGGAGTTGAGTAAAACAACATTCATAATGTTCCCGTTTTCTTGTGTATATTGTGGGGTCCTCATGATGATTATCAATGTCAACCTTCGGTTATGACAAATCTCCACTCCCACAATGTCCTATCATTCAAAATTCACATGAGAAATCCATGGAAGAATTGCTAGGCGAAGAGCGGTGCTAAAATAAATTCCCAAATTGCTTTTGAAAAATCTATTAGGGAATTAATTGCAAAAGAAAAGCAGCCAGATCTAGCTCTCAATTTCGTTTTATTCACGATGATAGTGATGATGATGATACACTTGATTCATCAAGTTCATCGGTGGATATTCCAGCAGCTTGAGATTCATTCTCAAGCAACCGCCATCACACCAAGCTCCCACTCACTCTCGAACATGGGGACGAGCATCTTGACACTGTTCACGAAAAGGAATCGGACGAATTCATAAAGTCTAGTGTTGAGGACCTTGTCCCAATCCCGAGAGAGTCACGAGGAACTCTTGACCATGTGTGTGATATCCCTCCTCCTCTTGTCTTCCAAAATGATCATATTGAGATGTTCTCGATTCGATGAGGACTATTCTTTATCTTGTGGAGACATAAGTTATGTGGGGAATTACCTTACGAGCTTGTCGACTTAGGAGAAGAGAATGATGAAGAAATAATCCAAGGCGAAGCTCTTCGTCTTACATTATTGAATGTTAATCTTCTCATTTCTAGAATCGAGGCTTTTAATGAAAAGCCTACTTCATATCCTATCCCTTTGAGGATAGTGAACTTTTGTTCAATGATTCTATTCCCGAATTGCAAACGTTCCATTTTGATCATATGGGAGAGAAGATTAGTGGTATTACCACTTCTCATTCTCATAATTCTCTCCCGATTATGAATCATTCACTTTTGAGGAGTTCCCAGGTGAACTCGGTCAAATCAATCACGAATATGAATCATTCTCCTTTGAGGAGTTCTCCGTGAACTCACTCATATCATATCTCTACCGAGTATGATAACTTCTACTGATCTAGACACACCGGGATATGTCTAGACCAATTGAGCTTAAAAGATGAAATTCATGCTATCATGAATTCCCTTACGATGATGATGAGTTAGTCAAGATCTTTATCATGACTTTCTTTCTCTTCTTCACCTATCCGTGGCTTCTCCTGTTCTTCACTCCTTCGGGAATGAAGACATTATCTTTGACCCCGGCATTTTCATTTATCATTTTGAGCGGTTCTATGTATATCTCATCGGTGTGGAACTTTCACGTGCTTCAATGTTTATACAAACATCTTGAATGAAAGTCCGATGGAGATTGTTTCTTCCACTTTGCTTCCCATGAACAAATTAATGCGGGTCGAGTCAAGCTAGCGACTCGGTAATCAAAAACGATAGTTAAACATGGGTTTTCACCCATGTGTACCACCCTTTCTATCAGTGTGGGGAGATGCCCCACGTGTTGTATATAGATCTTAAAAATGAATGAAAATTGTAAATATTTAAAAAGAGAATAATTGTTGTGTTTCTACACTTAGCTAGTAATGTTATCTTTTACGTTCTAAGTTTCGGCATAACAGTAGGTACTTTGAATATTGAGGACAATATTCATTTCTAAGTGTGGGGGAGAATTCGCGAATTTGATCATAAATGTACCCTTTAGTCTCTTTTCCCCAAAATGGCCAAATTTTAATTTTTTTAGTGGAAGTACTATGTACTAAACACAACAAATGGTAATCATCCACCATGTCTAACCCACATAAGGATTGGCTAATCCAGAGCAAGCGGCTCTTGGTAAAGATATCTCAAATCCGTTTATGGCTTGCAATTTGCCCAAAATTGTATGGTGTTCACTCACCATATCTTTAATTAGTGAAGAGTTGGCTAGCCCGCAAGTTTATGGCTTGTGGTAAAGGCGGTTGAAAACCATAATTGGTAATCGACTCACCAAAGATATTTTATCTAAGAGTTGGCTAGTCCGAGCAAACGGCTTCGGTAAAGACAAATCAAATCCGTTGAAAGCTTGATTTGCTCAAAATCATTTGGTTATCATTGTACCAAGGTTCTTACTTGAACTAAAACAATTGGCTACTCGAAGTAATGACTTTTGGTAAAGAGATGAAATCCATTAACTTTTCATAAATCATTGCTAGGGACTAGCAATATCTTAGTGTGGGGATTGATGAATGTCTAAATACTCATCATTTTGTACCATCTAGAATGCAAAAACATCCGAAAACACTCGAAATGCATCAAAATGATGAAAATATCACAAACAAGTGTTTTATGTGTTTTAAATGCAAAAACATCAAAATCGGATGAAAAACGTATCAAGTTTGCATAATTGGCGCTTTAGTCCCCAGTTACAAAAGTTGTCAAAATTAGTCCCTAAATTCAAAAACTTGTAAAAAGTCATTTAAGGTCCATGGGATTCAAAAGTTGTCAAAATAAACCCTTTAAAGTTTAAAGTTTACAAATTGACAACTTTAGTCCCTCAAGTTTGAAAATTGTCAAACTTAGTCCTTGGTTAATTTAAAAGTGAAAATTATCAAATATTAACCTTGTACTATTCATAAATGACAAAATTGGTCCTTATGGTTAACTTTGGAAATTTACAACTTTGGTCCCTCAAGTTTCAAAGTTTACGGATGTAGTCCTTAAAGTTTAAAATGGAAAAAATCAATTTTGGTCCTTGTACTAATAAAACTTGGCAAGTTTGGTCCTTGTATTAGCTTTGGAACATTATGAGTTCGGTCCTCAAATTTGGCGGAATTACAATTTTGATCCTTGTTATTAATATTAAACCAAACGGATCCATTTAAGTAATAACCAACTCGGGCCCAAAACCAAACCCGACCCAATATTTAAAATGAAAAAAACCGCCATCACCATCCCTCTACCTCTCCCACACCTCCATACCCGAAACGGTGGTACCACCTCACCACCACTTTCCACCTCACCTCCTTATCCCCATTTGGTTAACAACCCCTCCACCTCTACATAAACCAAAAGCATTAAATGCTAAACACCTAAATGACTTTTGGCACCAATTTAAAATCAATGGCTAGATATGTGTTTCAGATCCAATGGTGGTGGGAATAACTCGAAGCTTATGGGGAATCTCAAAAGGCTATAAAGAGAAGGAAGCGGTGGATAGATAAGTAGAGTAGTTTAGTTTTTCTATGTCGTAGGTAGTTTATATTTAATTTCGATGTTTATTTAAGGTTTCAAGTTTTGTATTAAGTAATCTCGGTGTGTTATAAACCTATTTCAATAATCAATTTCAAGTTTTCTTTTCATTTCGGTTTATGTAAAATTTCAAGATCAAGAAAATTTCATGTTAAGTTAAATGTTGTTTTTAATTATTGTTAAGCATTCAAAAGCTCATATAAGCTCTTATAAAATCTTTTTTAAGCTTTAGTATCCTTAAAAATCGGTTTAGATTCAAAATAGAAAAATTCACAAAATTCAAGAAAAATAGTGAGAAAATAAAAATCCCATGAAAATGAAGATTAAAGACTGAAGCAAGGTTGAATTTGGATTTCTTTTGGGTATAGAGCTTTGTGGAAAGCTATAGGGTGTGATCTCAGTTCTTGGTTCTCCTTTTTCACTAGGAATCATCTTGTAAGCCTTTGTTCAATTTTTATGCATTTCACTGTTCAAGTGCTTATTTCAGCTTATATCTTTGTTTTTATGCATGTTTGGTGTATGATTAGTGAGATTAGTGCTTAATATAGTTTGCTTGTTCTTTAAAATTGGTAGTTGCTAAAACTCTCATTTTAACAGTCATTATAGCAGAAGTACCATTCTTGAATTTCAAGTTGTTAGTGCTGTTGCTTTATGCTTATTCAGTCTAAATATACAATAATACAAGTCCTTAATTCATTGCATGGTCTAAATCGGTGGAATCCTTTGAAAAGCTTTACAACCGCTTCTAAAAGGAGTGTTTGGATTTCTGATTTAGTAACATTCGATGTATGCTTGTTATTGTTCATGATTGTTTTAAGTCATGTTGTCATCTAGTATCTCATTACAACAATAAAATGCAGTCCTTGTTTTAGTAAAAAGTCAAAAGTAACTTAATCTCACCTTTAACAGTTAACTGATTAAGGTTTTAGATTGCAAAACTCATCAAGGCTGCTTGTAATTTAGAACTTTAGCTTAAACTCACCTTAGTATAGCTTATTATAACATGTTCAGTCCATAGAATCAAATCAAATCTCATAAAAGTCAATCTTCCATTTACATTGATAAAAGTCAAAATTTGGAAAGTCCGGTTTTACAAAACTTTGTTGAAGTCTCATTGGTTCATTTCTTCATCAAAATCTATGAGACTTTGGGATTTGAAAGATCAATAGGTCTAGTTTAATATTATCGGTTTTGTTTTCCTTTTCTCAAGCTCCAATAAGCTTTTAATCGACTTCGAAGAAGCCTCGAATGCCCTGCACACTGACACTCGAGTATGCAGCACATCTTGCTGGCTGTTCACAAGCTTCATTCAAGCTTGTGAGGAGCTAATCTTTGGTCCAAGTATAGTAGGCTAGGTTATCTTTAGGTCCATATATCTGTTTTTACCTTTAGCTTATTTATTTAGCTTATGCAATAGCTTAAAGTAGCCATCAGATCACTGTTTTGCTTAAATAATCCAATAAGCTCAAATCCAATTTAAGCTTCTTTAGTGATCTATAGTACTGTTAAATAGTCTAGATATACTTAATTTAGCATTACCTAGCTTCTGTGATAATTTGGTGTCAATTTGTGGACTTTAGCTTATTTTGAATTAACTTATTAATAAGCGATTACTGCATGATTGCATTTTCCTCCACATAAGCATATGTTTTATATTTTTATAAACTTAGAATAATATTTTAGCATTTTCCTGAATTTTTCATATTTTCCATCACTGTTTGCTATTTTTCCTTATTTAAAATAGTTTTTAAGTCTTTTAAATAGCTTTTAATACAAATAAATCGAGAAAAGCTTAAAAAATATGTTTTCAATTTTCATAGATTAAGATAAATATAAAAAGCCAAAAAGTATTTTTCCATAATTTTCTTGGTTTAAATAGTATTTTCTAGCATTTTAATTAGTTTTAAATAGTTTTAAATTAATAATAAATACATAAAAAGTCTAAAAATATATTTTCAGTTTTAAAATAAGTTTTATCATATTTTAGATTTTTCTAAGTTATAATTTCATTTTCTAGGTTAATTTTGTATTTTCTTATATTTTAGTGCATTTTAAATACTTAATAAATAGTTTTTAATTAATAATAATTAAATAAATAGTTGTAAAATAATTTTATTTTTCTAATAATTTTCTTTTATTATTAGGATTGTAAAATGTCATTTTCATATTTGTAGGCCTTTTATTTCTTAAAACTCACGTTTTATTTTATACGCGTTCGTAATTTTATTTAAACGTCGTTTTAGGTTTTAAACGTTCATCATTTTAAAAATAGTGATAGCGTTTATTTAATATATTTTAACTTTTAATTTCTTTTAATTTGCATTTAAGTCATTGTAATTTACAAATCTTTTCTTTAGGTAATTATTCCATCAAATCCTTATTGATCACTATCCTTAGTGATCATTCTATCATCGATCAAGTGTTTATACACCAATTCATCCTCCGTGGGACTTAACGACCGAGAATCCATTATATTCCTCCGATCTAAATTGCATTGGTGTTTGAGCGGTTTTGAGTTTCTTACGGTTGGTCATTCACAAGTGGCTAGCTTGAGTGATTAAGCTCGATTTTGCACCAATCACTACGGTGATTCATTGGTGTAACAGGGTTTGTGGTGAATCTCATATCATTCTCAGAGCCCCTTCAAGAGTTGTATGGTCTCATTAACCGTTGGCTCAAGTTCTTTAATTCAAGATTTGTATTATAGTTTCACATGCGTGTAATTCGCCTCTAGCAAGATCAGGCTTCAAGATGTTAACAACATAGATAAAGAGGATTATTTCATCACTTTGCTTGATTTCTTCCATCAGCTTCTTTAGTCTCTCCTCGAAATCACCACGATACTTTGTGCCAGCAACAAGTAGACCCCTATCGAGAGTAATCCCCTAAAAATCAGAAGCACAAAATACAGTGTAAAATCAGTGCATCACAGTTATGAAATTTCATTTAGGCGATTTATCAAATACCTTGTGTCCAGTTTTTACAAACACGTTTCCAAGTCTTTTTTTTATCAAATTTGCTTCAAATAACTCATCTATATAGTGCATCATGTCACAAACTATTAAATCGATACATCTACGAACAAACATTATGATTACCGAATCAAAACTCGTAAAACAAAACCATAACTCATAACAAACAATAATCGGTACAAATTATGATGAAATCATATTGAATATGATAACACGATATGATGTTGAATCTGATAACACGAAATCAGTTGCATACCTTATTGAATCTGATAACACGATATGATTTCGTAATGAGATGATTTCGTGAATCTTCGTGGTCGTGATTTCTTGAATCTTCGCGAATCTGGAACTTAGAGAAAAAAAGGTCAGGTCGTGGAATTAGAGAAAGAACAAAAAGGAAAAATGAAAAAAATTGCGCATTATATATGAAAGGTGTAGATTTACAAAACATACCTTAAAAAATGAATGAAAATATCTTCTTGGTGTCGCATTTCACCCGTGTGATGTGATGGGTGTTGCAGCCACTTTGGATAACAAAATCTTTCTAACTTATGGCAAATGGGGTTGACTAAACATATTTTTCTTAGGGCAATACAAGCTAAAATGGCACATCATTATCACCTCTCTTTCACTTACACCTCAATAACACTCTTTACGGTAACAAGCTAAAACCTCGCCTTTTTAGACCTACCATCTTATTAGAAAAACAATGTATATGAGTTAGAGATGAAAAATAAATTAGAAAAACAAGTTTCAATTAATATTCAAAAATTAATTGTTTGTCAAGTTCATTATTTTTTAAGAAAATTAACAGTGGTTAAAATCAGTGTTGTAAAAAGCCCGCCTAGCCGCCTCAATTTTAAACTATGTGGTTAAAATCAGTCTAGGCGGCCACTATGTGGTTAAAATTAATTGTTTGTCAAGTTCATTATTTTTGAAGAAAATTAACGATGGTTAAATCGGACTAAGCGCCCCTAGTCACCTCAATTTTAAACTATGTGGCCAAAAAGCGGTCAACGGCGATCAACACAGTTTTAAGATTAAATTTAGGTTTCTTCTTTCAATTTGTATGATCTTGTTTCTAAATGATGTGTAAAATGAACTTTGCAATGTAATTTTGTAGATAAGAAAGACATGAGATGATGGCTAGAAAAGAAAAAGAGTAATGAGGATTTACTTATAAATAATAATAATAATAATAATAATAATAATAATAATAATAATAATAATAATAATAATAATAATAATAATAATAATAATAATAATAATAATAATAAGGTGCTTACGTCTTACGGTGTCTCCCCATCTACACACGATACCACGCTGAGCTAGAGGCCAAACACCCTCTGCACCCACCTCCTATTTTTCATCTTCTCTTCCAGTGAAGATGCTCTTATTAATGCATAAGGATTTGGTGTTGAATAGGATCCTCGGTTTTCAAAAAGGCATCATGTGGTTGAGATGGGCTTAGAGCACAACACTTAATAGATATTTTGGGAGGGTTGCATCTGCTATCGCGATGATCGCTAGGTTCTATCACGGAGTTGTCACCTGTTCCTTAGCGGGAAGTTCCATGCTTTATTAGGAGAGTATATTGTTAGTGCCCTTTGACCCCTTTAGTCAAGCGGTGGAGGCATCGCC
>CM040240.1:297302220-297319184 GCA_022545495.1 Chrysanthemum lavandulifolium
TATCTCTTCCCAGTGTGTTTTAAGTGAAAAATCTTTGAGGAAAGACTACATCTTTTCTTGACACCAAATTTGAAACGTTTGTATGCGTATGGAGGTCATTGATCCTATATGTGCCAAACAAGACAACATTACCTAGTGTTTTAAAAATGACACGTGTAGATATGGAGTTCACTTATTTAAAATTCCAACGGCTTACAACAATAGTAATAAGTAAACAATTACCTTGTCATGATTGGATGATGTATCTTCAACTTTGGCGCAACTATTGAATCTTCCTTTAATATCATATACAAAGCATTACAATAATAAGTAAATAATTTTACTCGTGTTAATATTAATAGGGCAAATGATAAAAAAAAAGGTATTATACTTGACGATTTGGTTTTGTGGGTAGCGAATAATTTTTTTGCTATTGTGGGTACTATACTTTCAAGTTTCAAATTCATCCTCTTGGTATTTTGTGAAATTTTGGACATTTTGCCCCTCTTAGCTAATAGAATTTTTTTTTTCTCGAAGGCAAAATGTCACATAGTACCCTAAAATGATGAATTTGAAAGTATAGTACCCACAAAAGCAAAAAAAATTGTCGCTGTGAGAGCAAATGATGGCGGAATATGTTAATTTTTTATCATTTGCCCATATTAATATTATCAATAAATAGAGATTATTTATTATAAAAGAAAAATGAAAGAAAAAAAGTCTTACAATATTTTGACGTTCCATTTGAAGTTTCAGCGTTCTCAGAGTCTTGTGACAACCTCGATTATATTTGGGCGTCGAGATGGTTCTCGAGTCTTGTGACAACCTCAATTATATTCTTCGCGAAAACTTTGAATGATTGCGGATCCATTTGGTTCCATAGAAGCTGGATCAATCATCTCATCTAGTATTTTCTTTTATAATGGAAAATGGCGGTGGACCCCAAATACTTATTATCTTGGCCATCAATAAGCGATTCTCTACCACGATGGTTCAACATTACTATCCCAAAGGAGTAAATGTCGACTTGTGGTTCACTTTGTTAGTCTCTATGTCGGTCTCTATACCCCTCCCCTATCCCAAACTTTATCAACATGGAATGAATGATTCCTACGAGATGCTTCAATCTTCATGGAAAGTCTAAATTCGGATAACTTGGGTTCACAGTTATCGTTGATAGAAGCTGTCTCCTTTGTCAATATTTCGATTTATAACGCTAAAATCACGTGGCTCATCATAATATATGTAACTTAATGTATTTGCAACATCCGCACATATCTCCAATCTTAGCACCCATGTCAACAACATCGGGTCACTTAGAATCTTGGTTGAGACTTCCCACGGTCTCATGCTTGATAATGATGATCTTCTCATCATTCTCATCACAAAAACCCAACCAATGAAGCGAGATTTTTATGCTTGAGGTAGAAAGCATTGAAATCTCCATCAAAAACTCTTGTTCTTTTTCATCCCTCCTTATACCATCTACGAGCATAGATACGGTCAACTCGCTGGGACCACAAGAGGCATCCCCGATAATGATTTCCAAAATCAACTTCTCCCTGAAACTTTTTCATCAAAGTTGTTGGTGGCGGATAGTACATCCGAAGGGGGATTTTAGGTGAGCAAGGTCTTTGTGATTGGTTGAAGACATTATGTTCTGTTTTATCAAAGTGCGTTTGGGTTACGAAAGGATGTGAAGGAAAAAAGAGGTTATTTAATTAAAACAAAGAGTATTACACTCTTCATCATATATGTGTTATCATTTTGATATTTTTAAGTGACTCTTATTTATCTCTTGTGATATAACACTGTAAGAATGATGAAGAGTATTACACTCTTCATCATATATGTGTTATCAGTTGTGATACTCAACTAAGATTGTGAAATATTAAATTCATACCAAATGTGATAAGAATTTAGTATTTTACCAAGTATATATGAAAGAAATGATAATAAACATCACTTGTTATATTACGATGATGATTACATTCATTTTTCTTATTTGTGTTTTAAAATATTTAGGAAGATTTTTGTGTTTTATGATAATATGAAATATTAGAAAAAGTGTTTAGCGAAAACAAGAGATGTTATGAAACTTTTGTTAGACTTGTGGTTAATTTTTCTATTTAATGGATACATTGTGCATGTTTCAATAGGTTTTATAGCGGGATTTATAAATATATATGGTTGAATCAACAAACTAAAAAGCTATGGTTGAAAGCACACATCTTTATAAACAACCGAGAGTAAGCTCAAACACTGATATCACACATGATATAATAGGTGATATCACTCGCTTGTGGTATCACATGATATCACCGGTGATATCATAAGTGATATAAAATATGATATCACCGATTGGGTCCAAACCGTCATGTTTATTACACAAGTCAACCACTTGTGAATGGTCAACAAATAATAAAATTCAAGCAGTCTAAAACCAACGCAATTTCCTTGGAATATAGTGGATTCCGGTCGTTAAGTCCCGGAGGATTAATGGTGCTTAAAAGCGTTCGAGATGTCGAATGATCACTAAGGATAATGATCGGTAAGGATTTTGATTGATAACTACACTCTTGATTGATTGGAATGGTATTTGGATACTGAATTATAAAGCACAACAATCGGATTAAACAAACTTAAACCGTCGTTTATTAAATTACGTAAGCGTACAAAATAAAGCGTGAATTTTAAGAAATAAAAGGCCTACAAATATGAAAATGATATTTTTACAATCCTAATAATAAAAGAAAATTATTGGAAAATTAAAATTATTTTTATGACTATTTATTTAATTATTATTAATTAAAAACTATTTTTAACTATTTTATAATACCCTAAAATATAATAAAATAGGAAATAAAGCTAGAAAAATGAAATTATGACTTAGAAAAATCTAAAATATTATAAAACTAATTTTAAAACTGAAAATATATTTTTTATGTTTTTTATTTATTTATTATTAATTATTTAATACTTTTTAACTATTTTGAATTTTAATAAATACTAAACAAACTAAGAAAATTATGAAACTTTTCTAAAAATATCCTATGGTGATGAAAGCTAAGAAAATTATAAAAAGCGAATTTGCTTAATAATAAGGTGAAAAGAAAAATTAAAAAGCTAAATTCTATTAAATAAATGCTATCACTATTTTTAAAATGATGTTTTTGTGATTTTTCTTTTGAAAACTATTTAACTACTGAAAATAAGAAACTTTTATGAAAACAAAATTTTGAAACTTGAAAATAAAATTGTTTGAGAGCTTATTAGCTCAATAGATTAAGCTAATGAGCTTATTTGGATTTTCAAGCTTAAATAAACTTACAAACTGGAACCAAAGGTGAAATAAGCTATAAACAAGCTAAAGCTACTTATATTAAGTGAAAGGCACGAGATAATCACTGTGATAAGCTATAAATAAGCAAATAAGCACTTGTCTAAACCAAGCAAACAAGCAGGGCATACCATCTTTACAAGCGGTTTTAGCTTATGAAATAAGCTTAAGAGCTCAAAATAAAGACTGAGGTATTGAGATGGGTTGGTGGTCTTTCCAAAAATCCAAGCTCAGCTTTGTGGGAACCAACTGTAGAGCTTATGACAAGCTTATGAAAAGGCGGTAAAACAGAATGCTCGATATATCTTGAGTCAATGGGACAAAGTAAAGATGCTTGCAGCCTACCAAATAAGCTACAAAGGAGAAATAAGCACGTAACTTTGAGATGGCTATATTGGCTTTCCAAAAAGCCAAGGTTCTAGTGAGGTTCAATAATAAGCTACGTGTGAGCTTGTGAAATCAGCGGTAACACACAAATCTCTACAGGGCACTTTTTGAACAAGGGCTTTAAAGAAATAAAAATTAAGCGAGTTTAATAAGCTAGCTAGATTATAAAAATACTATGATAAAGATGAGCAACTGAATATTAATATCCTAAAAGCTCAAATCTTGAAACTTACTATTAAGTCCTATATAAAATTATCTATTTTATTCAAAAACGACTTAAACTGAAAATTTGACTTTTTAATATTACACTAAGGGTTGACTTATATGAACTTTGGATTGATCTCAATCACTGATTATGTTGTATTAAGGTAAATTAAGACTAGATTGATCAATGATAACAACTTATGAGCATAAAAACATGATCATGGAATATAGAAATCCAACAGTTAGCAACCAAGACATGATCAGATGCTATTTTGACTTTTACACTTATAAGCACTGGTTTTTATTGCTTCTTTGGGTTATTAGGACCAAGTGTAACATGTATCAACCAAGAATAATGACATGAACAACCTTAAACACATTAACCAAGTGAAACCAAGCAGTCCTTTATTAGATTTGTTTTGAAACTTTCAAAGTTTCAGATTCAAGCCATGAAATCTATTGAATAACTTATAATAACTATATTGAAGCAGTTAAGCTAAAATTAACGGGTTTTAAACACTTATACTAGAAAATGCAAATCTTGAAGAAATAGCTTACAAGTTGGAATTCAAGTGGGCCGAGAATCAAAGCACAAGACCAATCTAATAGCTTTCCACAAAGCTTCTAACGAGCAATCCAAATTCAACCACACTCCAATGTCTCTTTCATCTTCTCCTTTGATTTTGATTTTCTCACTATTTTGAGTATTTTTGTAATTTCTCTTTTTGATACTAAAGCGAGTTTTAAGGTTACTAAAAGCTTTAAAAGCTTTACGAGGAGCTTATGAGCTTAATGAGTCCTTAACATCACTACAAACAACATTCAAACATTTTGAGAATTTGAACTTGAAAATTGCATAAACTTGAAATGAAACTTAACACTGAAATTGAGGTTTACAAAAGCTTTATTATACATTAAGAGCATGAAATACAAAGTTTGAAGCTAATTGATACACTGGAAATTGAAAATTAAGCTAATCGACATTCATAAACTAAAATTACTCTAGATATTTTCTCCTCTGCTTCTCCTGCTTTCTTTATAGACTTTTTGGACTTCCCACTTGATTCTGAACATATCCCACTTGCAATCTTAGCCATTGGTGCCTCTGAATTCATCTAGCCGTTTAAAGCGATTTTGGCGCCAAAATGATAACACGTGGCTAGGGCGGGTTTAGAACAATTAAGGAACCTTGGTGTGTTGTGGAGGTGGAGGGACAATTTAGATAGTAGATATGGAGCTAGGGTGATTTGGCGATAAAAGCAGGGGTTGTGAGTGAGGTGAAGTGTTTGATGGTGGAAGCATTAAATGCTTGTGGTACAGTATAGGAGGAGGGATTGTTGGAGAGCGCGGTGGTAGGTGGAAAAAGTGGTGAGGTGGTGGTAAAACCACCGGTTTGTGGTTTGCGAGTGTGAGTGAGGGCGATGAGCAGGTGAAGGGCGGGATTTGACTTTCGTTGACGGGTATTTATTAATAACGAAAGGGTCAAATGAGTATATTATGGCGGTCGAAAAGGGTTTTGACTAGCTCGAGGTCGGGGTCCAAGGTTCAAGGGTCAAGTATAGATGGGTTGGGCTTGTGATGGGCCGAATTGGGTTTGTGGATTGGATTTGATAATAACAAAGGGGTCCGGTTTGGTTTGTTTAATACAAAGGACCATTTATGCAATTTCTCCAAACTTGAGGGGTGAACACATAGCTTTTCCAAACTTATCAAAGGACCAAAATTGACAATCTTTAATAGTACAGGACCACTATTGCATAAAATTCCATTTTATAAATCGAGGACTATTTTGACATTTTTCAAAGTTGAGGACCAAAGTTGTAATTTTGCAATTTTTAAACTTTGAAGGGTTTGTTTGACAATTTTGAATCCCATGGACCTTAAATGATATTTTTACTTTATTTTGATTTATCGGGGGTGATTTTGACAACTTTTGAAACTTGGGGACTAAAGCGCCAATTATGCAAACTTGATACATTTTTCATCGATTTTGATATTTTGCATTTGAAACACATAAAACACTTATTTGTGATATTTTATCATTTTGATGCATTTGAGTGTTTTCGGATGTTTTTGCGGTTTAAATGGTACAAAAATGATGAGTATTTAGACACCATCAATCCCCCACTTTAAGATATTGCTAGTCCCTAGCAATCTTTTGAGAAAAATTAATGGTTTCATCTCTTTACCAAAAGCCATTACTACGGGTAGCCAATTGTTTTAGTTCAAGTAAGAACCTTGGTACAATGATAACGAAATGATTTTGAGCAAATCATAAAACGTAACGGATTTGATTTGTCTTTACGAAGCCGTTTGCTACGGACTAGCCAACTCTTAGATAAAATATCTTTGGTGAGTCGATTACCAATTATGGCTTTTCCTTGCCTTTACCACAAGCCATAAACTTGCGGGCTAGCCAACTCTTCACTAATTAAAGATATGGTGAAATTTGAACACCATACAAATTTAGGCAAATTCAAGCCATAGCAGTTTGAGATATATTTACCAAGAGCCGTTTGCTCTGGATTAGCCAATCCTTATATGGGTTAGACATGGCGGATGATTACCATTTCTTTGAGTAAGTGCAAAACACTTACTCGAAAATTTTCAAAAATGGGGAATTGGGTGGAATAATTACAAGATAAAATTAGTGAGAATTCCCCATACTAGAAATGAATATTGCCCTCAATTTTCAAAATACCGTGGTTATGCCAAAACATAGAATGTAAAGGGAAATACTACGACCATTAAATTATTTTTGATATATACATTTTTTTGATGAAAACTTATATACAACAATGGGGCAACTCCCCACACTAGGGTGGTAGAAAGTAGAAAGAAGTCGAAATATGGGTGAAAACCCATATGGTGTGCTACTCTTTTTGATTCCCAGTCACTAGCTTGACTCAATCCCGCATTCATTGGTTCATGGGGAATGTTTGTAGATCGGTACAACCACGGGTTGAATGTCCTCTCAAAATAGTGTTTTAATCGATGACCATTCACTTTAAAATTTGGACCATCGGTTGAGATAACATAATAGTACCATAAGGATATACTTTAGTGATGGTGAATGGTCCGGACCGGTAGGATTTAAGTTTTCTGAGAAAATCTTCAATCTTGAATTGAAAAGAAGGACTCGATCACCAGCGTTGAAAGCGATTCTTGATTTTGGAGTCATGAATCTTCTTGTATTTTTTTGTAGATCAAAGAGTTCTCGTATGCTTGATCACGGAATTCATTTAATTCATTCATTTGAACTTTTTTGTGATCACCGGTATGTCCGAATATCGAAGTTGGCATGTTTCAAGGCCCAGTGTGCTTTGTGCTCAAGCTCAATCGGCGGATGACATGCCTTTCCGTACACTAGCTTGTATGGAGTACAACGGATGGGTGTTTTATAATGTTGTATGGAAAGCCAGTGCGTCATCCGGCTATCCACCGGGATGCCGGTTTTAAGCCCTCTTGTCCTCTCGAATTCTTTTAATACCACGGTTGAAACTTCCACTTGCCCACTTGTTTGGGGTGGTATGCGATGAGACGGTGAGTTACACCATACTTTTGCATGACTCTATCAAGCGGTCATTGCAGAAATCGTACCACGATCACTAATTATAGCTCATGGAGTTCCAAACCTAGCAAAAGAGATTTTAAAAATTTCACAACAACTCGGGCATCATTGGTAGGTAAAGCTTTCGCTTCAACCCATTTGACAAATAGTCAATGACCACAAGTATGTATTTGTTTCCTCGAGATGATGGAAATGGCCCCATAAAGTCAATGCCCCGGATGTCAAAAATCTCACACACTTGAATGGCGTTTGCGGCATTTCATTTCTTTGAGATATTTCCGTGGCGTTGACAAGCGTCGCGGGTTTGACAAATTCGTGGGCATCCTTATAAATAGTGGGCCAATAAAACCGGAATCAAACACCTTTTGGCGGTGTAGTTTGGACTATGATGGCCCCGGTGGGTCGGCCATAGCAAGCTTTGAGAATGTCCATAGCTTCACATCCATAAACACACCGTCGGATGACTTATCCGCATGATTTTGAATAAGTAGGGTCGTCCCGGAAGTAATGTTTAACATCTTTGAAGAATTTGTTCTTTTTGGGTCGACATTCCTTTCACTATGAAGTTACCCGCATGGTAATTTCTTGAAGTCGACAAACCATGGGGTAGAAGAGTTCCGAAAAGAAACCGTATTGAGTGTCTCGAGAGGAAATGTTTCATTTATTTCCTTTTCTCGAAAACATCTTGGTGAGGTTTTCTAATCGAGACGAGATGATCGGCTGACGGTTCTCGGCTCCTTTTTATCACGTATAATGATATCAAATTCTTGGGAGGAGAACCTAGCAGAGCAATCTCGGCTTTGCATCTTGTTTTGAAAAGAGATATTTGAGAGCAAGGTGATCCGTATACACCACATTTTGGTCAAGATTAGGTATAGCCTAAATTTCACACACGCGTACACCACGGCTAGTAGCTCTTTTACGTGGTGGTGTAATGGGTTTGAGCTTGATCATAGTCTTACTTGCGTAGTGGATAGGCTGAAAATGCTTGGATCTCACGTTGTCGGGCGCACCGATAGCAAAATCACTTGCATCGCACATGAGCTCAAAGGTAAATCCCGTCGGGAGCAGCGAGAATGGGTGCTTGATAAGTTTTTCTTTAATGTTTCAAAAGCTTGATGCACTTGGGTGAGAAGATAAAAGGAGCATCTTTTCAAGAAGATGGGTCATAGGTAGGCGATCTTAGAAAAGTCTTGTATGAATCTGCGATAAAAACCGCATGACCTAAAAACTCCTAATACCTTTGACGGTGGTAGGATGAGGCAATTTAGCAATAACATCGACTTTTGCTCTATCAACCTCAATCCCATTTTTGGAAATCTTATGGCCAAGGACTATGCCTTCTTTGACCATAAAGTGACTCTTCTCCCAGTTAAGACAAAGATTGGTGTCTTCACATCGTTTAAGCATTTTATCTAAATGGGAGAGACATGTTTGAAACGAGTCCCCAATGACCGATAAGTCATCCATAAACACCTCCATTGTTTCCCCGATCATGTCGTGGAATATGGCCATCATACATCGTTGGAACGTGCCAGGAGCGTTACATAGGCCAAAAGGCATCGTGCGTAGGCAAAAGTTCCGTATGGGCAGGTGAATGTGGTCTTTTCTTGATCTGTGGATCAATGGGGATCTGAAAATAACCCGAGAAACCATCAAGGAAACAATAGTATTCATTCCCCGCTAATCTCTCAAGCATTTGGTCCATGAAGGGTATAGGAAAATGGTCTTTCTTACTGGTGGCGTCATTCACCTTCGATAGTCAATACACACACGCCATCCGTAACCAATCGAGTTGGAATTAACTCGTTTTTCTTCATTGTGACAATAGTTATGCCACCCTTTTAGGAACACAATGAATTGGGCTAACCGAGGACTATCGAGATTGGGTAAATTAATCACTGCATCAAGTTTGATAACCTCTGTTTGATAACATCATGGATTTTGGATTTACTCTTCTCGATGTTGAGCTGCTTGTTTGAAGTCATCCTCCATCAAGATTTTGTGAGTACAAAACTCGGGGTTGATACCCATAATGTCGGAGAGTTTCCAAGCAATTGCTTGCTTGTGTGACTTCAAGACCTTTATGAGGAAGCGATCTTTTCATCTTTACTCAAATCTCGAGCAATAATGACGGGTAATTTATCATCACCTCAAGAAATGCATACTCGAGATGAGGTGGTAAGTCCTTAAGTTCAACCTCAGGAAATTCTTGGTTTCTCAAGCGACTTGACTTCCTTGTTATGAAGCTCGGCGGGAGGGAGGCGATGATGGATCATCATTAAGCAACTTCTCAATGAGAAGTATGTCCCCGATGTCGATGGGAGCGTGATCAATTTCCCATGGGCCGAATCACTAGATAAGTATGCTTCAATCTCTTCCAAGATGAAGTCACTTTCCTCAAGCGGGTGAGAGAAGGAGTAGAATTGGCAATGATGGGTTGAGATGAATGATTGAGATTATCACTCGAAGAATTATGATCATAACCAAGAACTTCTTGAGTACTCTTGAAGCAACATCAATGATATCTAGTGGGTTAACCCACTCGGAATCATAGTTTGCGGAGTACCTCGAAGTTTGATCAAGGTTAAGGTGTGACTTCATTACCTACACGTAATGTGATTTCTTGCTCAAATACATCAATGAGAGCACGGCCCGTTCTCGGGAATCCTCGACCAACAATGAGAAGAACCCGATGATCGGCGCGAAATCTACAACCACAAAGTTGATAACGCTACACGCGTCGTTCGGGGTCAGGAAACTTCCTTTTCTTGAGCAAGTTTTATAACACCTAGGCGATGAACCTAATCGTTTAGTGTAGTAATTAGGGTAAGCTACGGGTATTGATATCGTTCTCTAGGGAATAGGAATGCTAGTAAGGAGTTACTACGCTAAGGTTAAGGTTGAGGAAGATTATTTTTTATCTTTTTATATTTTATGAAATGGAAAGGTACGAATCTCGGGTATTGGATTTGGGGGTTGGTATTTCTACCGATTACTCTACTATTATCTAATTATCTAAACTAAGGTTGTGGGAGTCTATGTCTAATTAATGTGTGCTCGTTATGATAGTTTAAAGATGTGTTTACTTAGATTGTACTACTCCTAATTATCTCTATTGATGGTTGAGTGTCACGTCTTATTCCTAGTTGCGATGTGTGTCTAAAGTTGTAGGGTGTCGTTTCTCCTAACTCTTTGAACTTACCAAAGGGTCTCGTCTACAAACCCACTAGGGATGATAAACTCCTACTCTAAGGGCTCTTTGGATGGTTTAGCCTACAACTACTCGTAATTATATTCTAAGGTTCACAAAGATGAATCAAGCATTAAGTACACAACGAATGACCTATCGCATTACTAGATCATTAATCAACTAAGATAAGAAACAACCAATCAATATTCAATAATTAAGTTTCATACTTTCTAAGCAAACACACAAATAAATTAATGGGACATGGAGAACATGCAAGCATACACACAAATAATCAAAGACATAATTGAATTAATGAGGTAAAGACTTATCTTGATGTAAGATAGGGTTTAAAACCCTAAAATCTTGTACAAGACACCTTAGGTTCGGTTTTAGGTTTTACTCCAAAGACTCTCCACCCAAAATGAAAAATTCGGATTCTATATATAAGATTACAATTGCGGCAGCGTCACCTTATGTTTAGTGGCGCCGTCCGTGTCGCCGTCATTAGGGTTTCGTCTTGGCCACGTTAACCTTGCGGCGGCGTCACCTTATATCCGTGGCGCGTCCTCTTGACCGCGTAATGTCTGGATTGCATCTAGGCCGTCACGAGTGGCGACGGCCTACTCTTTCACAACTAGGCGTCGTACTTGAAAATCTGAGTTTGGGTTACGGACCGTCACAATAATTTTGGAATGGCGTCGCCATTAATTTGGCGCGTTGCCTTCTAGTTTAAACAAGCGTGAGTGTCTCGATTTTGACTTTGGCCATTTTCTTCATATATTCGCGCCTTTTTCGTCCAAATAAGTGCCATTCCGGCATTTTGCCTTCACGAGACCTAAAAAGTGAAAAGGAGCGATATTAAGCAATAACGGATACAAAAGTGATCAAATAAGGACTTAAACGACCCCTCGAAAATGGTACCTTTTAAAACCTTATCAAAGTCGGCTAGAAATGGAACTTTCCTACTTTCACGAATCGTCCTCGGCAATGCCAAGTGGACGGGATATTGTCTGATCTGCAAGCTCGAGAGTCATGCATGTAGGAGTAAGGTCAGGAAGAAAGTTTCTTCCATCTTGAATAAGGCATCGGGTTTATGCTTGCACCAAGATCGGTTAAGGCAAAGCATTCAACCATTCACGAAATACACAAGGTAGAGAAATTTTCAGGGATCTCCAAGCTTCTCGGGAAGCTTCTTCAAGATAACTTCTTGAAGCGAGTTCTGGTTCAAAGGAGTTTTGCCATCTCAAGCAGTTTTCCTTGTTGCTTAACATGTGTTTGAGAGTTGATGCAAACTTGGGCATCGGCATGATAGCATCCATAAAGCTTATGTCAAAATGTAGTTCTTGGAAAATTTGAAAAATTTGTCCATTTGATGGTAGCTTTTTCGCGGAGCTTTGCTCATTCAAACGTGATGGGTAAGGAATAGAAGATTTGGATTGGGATTTTCAGCAGAGACTCTTGGAGGTTTAAAACAACTCCTAGATTGGATTTGGGTTTCGGAAAAACTTGAGGATGGACATCGTTGGTACCTCCGTTATTAGTAGGAAGTTCCTTGTCCTTTGTCGCCTCGGGTTCACTTTCCACTACCATCGGAGAGAAGAAGAAGAGGTAGTAGGAATAGTGGGTCCATTGTATGAAACACCACTTAGGTTGTGATCGCCTTTGCATCGCCCCTTGGGTTGCGATCGTGTTGCTCGGAAGTTTTCACAGGCCGAGGGTTGATCATTTAAAGACTTCTTTAGATCGTGATCGTGACCAACAACTTTGTTCATTTCATCTTGGGATTTCATGAATTGCTTCAATAACTCATCGGATGATGGTCTTGGAGGATGTGGAGGGAAATTTTGAGGTCGTATGTTTTGATTATGACCTTGTTGTTGAAAATTCCCTTGGTTAGGATTCACATTTCACGAAATTGATTCCCTCGATTGAAATTGTTTTGATTAAGGTTTCCTTGATGTTGAAAACCTTGATTTGGTCCGGGATAGAAATTACCTTGGTTTTGATAACCTTGGTTCATTCTAGGTTGGTTACAGATTCCGGTTTTGTATGTTAGGATTACGGTTAAAATCGGGTGGTGCACGATAAGTATTAACCGCGGTAGTTTGGTTCATTTGAGGACGATATTGATTACCTCCGATGTGAAGTACCGGCTATAGCATTGGCTTCAAGCGGACTACCATCGGTGGCGATCGGTTGTAGTATGCATAAGGGCCACCACAAGTAACACAGACCTCGACTTTCTTCTTCACCATGTGATGGTGTGCGTGTGAAAGTGACTTTCTTTAGTTAGCAAGAACAAAGCTTTGAACAATATCCGTGAGTTTGTCAATCTTAGCATCGATGCTAGGTGTACTCACGGGAGATGAAATAGAAGGTCTGCATTAGGCGAGGCGATATGTCTTTGTTCGGAAAAGGCGGACACGGGACTTGTTTTCAATGATTTGCAAGGCTTCTTTTGTGGTCTTGCTCAGAAATTACCTCTGCGGAGGCATTTAAAGAGTCTTGGTTAGTTTGGTTCGAGACCATTGTAGAAAGTATCCATTTGCATTAACTCGGTGAAACCATGATGTGGACACTTTGACAACTCTTTATAACGATCCCATGCCTCACCGAATGATTCATCAAATCTTTGAGAGAATTTCATTATCTCATTCTTAAGACTTGTAGTTCGGGATGGAGGATAGAATTAGTTAACGAACTTAGTGACTAGATCCTCCCATGTCTCAATGGAGCGAGGGGTCGTTTCTCAAGCCAATTCAGGGCTTGTCCTCAGAAGAATGGGAGCAGAAGAAGCTTAATTGCTTCATGTGGGACATTCTTGTATTTGATGGTAGATGCAATCTTGTTAAACCATCGAATATGTGCATGAGGATCATCCGCTCAAAACCTTAAAATTGGCTTTGGGTTACAAGATTAAGTAACCCGGTTTTGAGCTCGAAGGTATCGACCACGATGGGTGGGACAATAATAGCATCTCCGTAACCCTCGATGGGTGCTTGGAGAAGCTCATTCATAGGTTTGTCTTACGCGGGGGTGGTGATGCTAGGCGTTCCTCGATCGCGGTGAAGGAGCGAACGTCCTCGTCTCTGAGGAATACTTGCAAGCTCGGAAAGTGGACTTGTAGGCTGGAAAGCGAGTCGCATGCACTAAGTATAAAATCAGTTTTCAAAAACAAAATGCGAGGCAAAAGACAAGTGAACTTAAACCAATAATCACAAATGAAATTGCTTCTTTGAAAAAGGTACACCAAATCACAAGGACACAAAGGCAAGTTTTGATCTTTAAGATTGGGAAATTATTAATGTTCGAGACCCCGGTTGGTAGGTGTTACGCCTTGATTTGCGGTGGTTGATTTTATGTATTAATTAAGTACCACGAAAAGGCGTAGGTATGGATTTGTGCTAAGGGTTTAAAAACTTTTGGACAATATTATTGGTATCGTCTCGTTTAACCAAATCGTACTGCTTTAAAAATCACCTTAAAGAAAATACAAGATAGAAAACGTTACGATTGTTTTGTTGTTTTATATTTTTTTTTGGTGTTGTTAACACTTTAGGAAAAGTGTTAATGAACTTTTTGATTACTTTACAAAAGAAAACTGTTTACAAAAGATGGTATATGTGCAAGTATGGGTCTGAGAATGCTTAGAACACGCTAAAGCCTCCCAAGTTGATGCGCCAAAATTTGATTGGGTCCAAACCGTCAAGTTTATTACACAAGTCAACCACTTGTGAATGGTCAACCGTAATAAAATTCAAGCAGGTCTAAAACCAACGCAATTTCCTTGGAATATAGTGGATTCCCGGGTCGTTAAGTCCCGGAGGATTAATGGTGCTTAAAAGCGTTCGGATGTCGAATGATCACTAAGGATAATGATCGATAAGGATTTTGATTGATAACTACACTCTTGATTGATTGGAATGGTATTTGGATGCAGAATTATAAAGCACAACAATCGGATTAAACAAACTTAAACACGTCGTTTATTAAATTACGTAGCGTACAAAATAAAATGTGAATTTTAAGAAATAAAGGCCTACAAATATGAAAATGATATTTTACAATCCTAATAATAAAAGAAAATTATTGGAAAATTAAAATTATTTTATGACTATTTATTTAATTATTATTAATTAAAACTATTTTAACTATTTTATAATACCCTAAAATATAATAAAATAGGAAATAAAGCTAGAAAAATGAAATTATGACTTAGAAAAATCTAAAATATTATAAAACTAATTTTAAAAGCGAAAAGATATTTTTATGTTTTTTATTTATTTATTATTAATTATTTAATACTTTTTAACTATTTTGAATTTTAATAAATACTAAACAAACTAAGAAAATTATGAAACTTTTCTAAAAATATCCTATGGTGACGAGCTAAGAAAATTATAAAAGCAGAATTTGCTTAATAATAATTTGAAAAGAAAAATTAAAAGCTAAATTCTATTAAATAAATGCTATCACTATTTTTAAAATGATGTTTTTGTGATTTTCTTTTGAAAACTATTTAACTACTGAAAATAAGAAACTTTTATGAAAACAAAAATTTTGAAACTTGAAAATAAGGCATTTGAGAGCTTATTAGCTCATGATTAAGCTAATGAGCTTATTTGGATTTTTCAAGCTTAAATAAGCTTACAAACTGGAACCAAAGGTGAAATAAGCTATAAACAAGCTAAAGCTGCTTATATTAAGCTAAAAGGCACAGATAATCACACTGATAAGCTATAAATACGCAAATAAGCACTTGTCCTAAACCAAGCAAACAAACAGGCCTGCAGCCATCTTTACAAGCAGTTTTAGCTTATGAAATAAGCTTAAGAGCTCAAAATAAAGACTGAGGTATTGAGATGGGTTGGTGGTCTTTCCAAAAAATCCAAGCTCACACTGTGGGAACCACTGTAGAGCTTATGACAAGCTTATGAAAAAGCTGGTAAAACACTTTGAATGCTCGTTATATCTTGGTCAATGGGACAAAGTAAAAGCGCTTGCAGCCTACCAAATAAGCTACAAAAGGAGAAATAAGCTTTGTAACTTTGAGATGGCTACATTGGCTTTCCAAAAGCCAAGGTTCTAAGCCGAGTTCAATAATAAGCTCTGTGTGAGCTTGTGAAATCAAGCGGTAACACCTAAATCTACGGCACATGGCACTTTTTGAACAAGAGCTTTAAAAGAAATCAAAAATTAAGCAGTTTAATAAGCTAGCTAGATATTATAAAAATACTATGATAAAGATGAGCAACGAATATTAATATCCCAAAAGCTCAAATCTTGAAACTTACTATTAAGTCCTATATAAAATTATCTATTTTATTCAAAAACGACTTAAGCGAAAATTTGACTTTTAATATTACACTAAGGGTTGACTTATATGAACTTTGGATTGATCTCAATCACGATTATGTTGTATTAAGGTAAATTAAGACTAGATTGATCAATGATAACAACTTATGAGCATAAAAACATGATCATGGAATATAGAAATCAACGATTAGCAACGAGACATGATCGGATGCTATTTTGACTTTTACACTTATAAGCACTTTGGTTTTATTGCTTCTTTGGGTTATTAGGACCAAGTGTAACATGTATCAACCAAGAATAATGACATGAACAACCTTAAACACGAGTTAACCAAGTGAAACCAACGGTCCTTTATTAGGCTTGTTTTGAAACTTTCAAAGGATTTCATGATTCAAGCCATGAAATCTATTGAATAACTTATAATAACTATATTGAAACGAGATTAAGCTAAAATTAACGGGTTTTAAACACTTATACTAGAAAATGCAAATCTTGAAGAAATAGCTTACAAGTTGGAATTCAAGTGGGCGAGAATCAAAGAACAAGACCAATCTAATAGCTTTCCTGACTTCTAACGAGGCTATCCAAAATCAACCCTGCTCCAATGTCTCTTTCATCTTCTCCACTGATTTTTGATTTTCTCACTATTTTTGAGTATTTTTTGTAATTTCTCTTTTTGATACTAAACTGAGTTTTAAGGTTACTAAAAGCTTTAAAAAGCTTTCTGAGGAGCTTATATGAGCTTAATGAGTCCTTAACATCCACTACAAACAACATTCAAACATTTTGAGAATTTGAACTTGAAAATTGCATAAACTTGAAATGAAACTTAACACTGAAATTGAGGTTTACAAAAGCTTTATTATACACTAAGAGCATGAAATACAAAGTTTGAAAGCTAATTGATACCTTTGAAATTGAAAATTAAGCTAATCGACATTCATAAACTAAAATTACTCTAGAAATTTTCTCTC
>CM040240.1:297319284-297346756 GCA_022545495.1 Chrysanthemum lavandulifolium
TTTTGAATCATACCTCTTATTTGTTTGTATTCCGGGTCTCGTTTGGAATGGTTGGAAGTTGTTCGTGGTATTCAAGAATGTCGATTTGATGTTGGATCTGAATCGATGTCCTCCTCATCTTCTTCTTCCTCTTCTCGACCGTGGAGTCCGAGAGGGCTTCGGGTTTCTCTCCATTGACCATGAACCGTTTAGATGGTTTTGGTAAGGGTACCATGGCGTGATCGGAAGGTAATGGTCATCGTTGATAGGGGATGGTTGCAATGCACTAACGTGCTTACAAAGTCGTGTTAGGAGCATACCATATGGGAGTACCATGTTGGAAGCTTTGAATACCCGGCCATTCTCCTTACCATGTAATAGGCAAGATTAAATGGCCTTTGGTGGATAAGACAATAGATCATTTGCACAAGGCATGCGTTTGGATGATCTTTGTTTCCAACTAGGCTAATGATGTTTTCTCTAGGATTTCTTCCCATTTTCTAAACATGGGATGCATTTCAAAAGTTCCATTTTAAAGGGATTACGGTGAATTAGCTTTTATTCACGATCGTAACAGGATTGGTCGGTCCTAATCTTAAAGATAGTATCGCGAATGGTTTGGGATTGTCGAGAGAAGTGTTGTAGAGAGGCTTAGGATCAAGTGCAAGGTTTTGGCGTTAATTGCCCAATCTTGAGAGTACATACAAATTCCTTCACAAGAATCTGAAGAATTTGAGCAAAGGTGTTGAGAGGAGAGTAAAGTTTTGTGTGTGATGATAAAGGCGATTGAGATGCTATTATCGGTGTTTCTAATGATCCTAAAGCTTTTGTAAAACTCAAAAATGAAAACGGACAAATTTGTTCATCAATGTCAAGAAGACAATCAAAGTTGATTGTCGAGAAAACTTAACAGTGTCGGTATTTTCAAGGAAACATTCCATGACTACGACCTTAAGTGAATAAGTCGTTTGTGAGGCTTTTGAAAATTTTACGGTTAGTTTGGTGAGACCCTTTTACGATAATAGTGAGTAAGATAGTGGGCGGTGTCATGATGATCTTGTTGAGTGGCTTTGGGCATGGTTGGTCCTAAAATACAAATTTTCCAATTAGGTAAGATTAGTTGGAAATGGGTTTATGGTTTTGGTTTGTATTAACAATGTTGTGAGCACAATGTGATTTAGTTAAAAGCCCTTTTCACGATTAATTTGAAAAACCTAATTAAATTAATTTGATTAAAACTTAAGGAACCATAAACACTAGAATGAAGATGATGAAAATTAGAACAAGTTAATGTAATTACTTACAATGGTGTTCTAGGAAGAAATGCTTTGAGGTTATGAAAGCCAATGAGGATGGATGCGTTAGCTTACGTCGTTTTGTGTTATAAGAATAGAGGAAAAAGATCGGTGGTGATTTTGAGCGTATGGTGAGTTACATTCCACGGTTCCCCGGATCCTTTGTATTTGGGATCCGGCTAGTACAACTAGAGGATCCGGCTATTAAAAACAAAAAAAATTTGTTTGACAATCTTTTTGTAGTATCCTACGGAATAGCTTACAAAAAAATAGTTTGGAGGTTTTAGATGACGATTGTTTTTGAATGACGGCTTTTGATGAATCTCATGCGAGGATGTGATGGCGTTAAAAAATTATTCCTATGACAAGAAAGGTGGAAGAGTGGCGAAGAGACTTCTAACGCTCTTAGTGTAATAATAATCAAAGTAGTATTTGAGAAAAAAATAGAACTCAAGTATCCTATCTAACGAAAAGTAGAACATACCTTTATGCTTCTTGATTTGGTATAAAACCAAAGATACTTCATGAGCTTTTAAAGTAATCCTTTGTACTTGATGTACTTAAGTTGTGATTACTTTAAGAATCCTTCCTTGAATGTTGACTTCATTTTTAAGTGAAGATTTTGGAGAATTCTAGCATAAAATTACTCGAGAGCGGAATATTGTTAGAATCATCTATCAATGTCCAACAAAATGTTTTAACGAAAATATGATCCAAGGGAAAAAAATCCTTCTTTGTAGTTTTCAAACATACATGGATCGTATCAAGTTTTAAAGTACAACATACTCTAAGAAACTTGGTAGCAGCTCATTACCAATTGAGGAAAACTAGAATGGGGTTGAATAGTTTACCAATTTAAAACTTTCTTTTAAATATTTAGATCGACTTATGTCAATCTATTTGGTTGTTTATGTTGGACGTTGATAGATAGATATATAAAAGTGTAATGAAAGATATAGAGTAAGAAGCACATCACCACGACACAAGTATTTATAGTGGTTCGGCTACAAGGACATCTTCCTTGCCTACTCCACTCCCGAGTCACCTACTCGAGAGTTCGTAAGCACTACACCAACTCCTTATGGCGGAGAAGCCTTCTGTCGATAAACAACCTTTTTCGGTACAAAGCTAAATACCGGGTTCTTTCACACCAAGAGCGAACCACACCTAACACAACGTCGCCTACCTTTATCTCGGTGCTAGGCTAACCACGGTTCTTTCACACCTTAGGAGAACTAATCCTATCACAGCGTCGCCTACCCTTTATTGGGTACTAGGCTAAGCACCTGGTTCCATTATGGAGGAACTACTACCCTTCACGACACAACACCTATTATCGAGGAGATCTACTCCTTGTTACAACACCATCGAGGATATCACCATCCTTGTGAATAAATAAACACTTATATGTATAACGATGCACCTCATCGATTATCGACTAAGCATTCTTCCCAAATGCTACTTGATTTGATTCTTGGCATCCTTCACTAATGCCTTTGACTGGCAACTTGGCATCCTTCACTAATGCCTTCGTCTTGACACCTTAAGCATTCTTCACTAATGCTTTGGCGGCGGATGATAAGCACCTTTCACTAATGCTTTCATCTTGACACTTTCGGCATTCTTCACTAATGCCTTCAACCCAACATCTATGAAGAAAGGAAGAACTATCAACAAGAGAACCTTCGTTGTCTTGATGATGACTGCATAACTTCAGGGACTTGAGCTTTGCGTCGTCTTCAAGATGTGGTGATCTTTCCTCTAATAGGAAGATACAAGATCACACAAAAACAAAAGAAAAGCTACATAGATCTCTTGGATGCGGGGTTAGAGGGTTAGAATACTTGGGGAAATATGTGTGTAAGGGATGAATAGAAAGGAAGAAATGGCTCTCTATTTATAGAAATTCACTAGTGTATCCCGGATCCCACGGATCCCTTCCACTAAGGATCCGGCTAGCCGCAAAGCGAGGATCCATGGTCCGCTCCTCTTTGCCCATGGGTATTTTGGGTTATGGGTCATGGGTCATGGGTTATGGGTTGATCCATGGTTTTCAATATAGATACAATGTACCTTAAGGATACATTGAACTTGTGTAAGTGGTATATATAAAACCATGGGTTATAGATCAAAAACCATTTGCTAGTTTTATCTTTTTAGTATATACTTACTTTTACCCATTTTAGTATATACTTGTTTTACCCATTTAGTGTACTTAATATAAGTATGTATTAACCCAATATGTAAACACTAGTTGTTGTACATATGTATCTAACTCATAGAGTTACTTAAACTTGTTAAGCCAATATGTAAACACTAGTTGTTGTACATGTGTATCTAAAATATAAAATCACTTAATCTTGTTATAGTGTTTTATGTGAGGCGTAAGTGTGTTATAAAACTATTAGTTCAAACCATTTCGTATTTTATTTGTTTCGTTAATATGATTTTACTTTTGTTATCGACAAAATATTAGAAGATAGTAAAATATAAATAAGCGTTTTCTGACTTATTTGTATTAACAAAGTGGACAAAATCAATGATACATGACCAAATCCATGGCCAAGACACCAAAGATCGCTCGTTGCATCACCTAGACACGCTTCATGACTAAAAGGGTAGGATAAGACATGGGATATAATTGGTGTAAAGTAAAAATAACAAGCAAATAGTCTTTATCTATAACCAAGTCATCAACGCTTACCGTTCATCCAAAGTTCAAGTTTCGAAGCTAAGAAATCGGATCATGATAACCATGTAGATGTGTCATTAGAGGAAGTCATGATGGGCGCATTACCTTTTCTTCATCATTGGTGCAATTACCAAATTCATTCTTCAAATGTTACGAGGGGTGGCTTCCTCGATACTAAATCTATAATTAGCTCATAAACATAGTGCTTATAACTTCACACTTTACAATCAATAACTATAACTATTTTTTATTTTTTTGAATCACTTTTTTTCTCACATAACAACTAAACATAGCATCCTCCCTTGAGATGAACAATATGAGAATTTGGGGGTCTTCAATGATCTTCAAAAATATGTCGTGAAAGCGTGGTTCTGAGCGTTTCCACTTGAACCTTGAACTTAGGCAACAATGACTTCCAATCACAAATAAAGACTACGGGGTAGGCTAAGGTGTATGTGTATCGAAACAATATTTTGGGTGAACAAAATGAAAGGAATGGCTCGAGCGGGTGTGTCTAGTGGTATCTTGCACTAAGGTGAGTGCTGACAAAGGGTTTAACACGGGGTTGAGAAGTCGAGGTGACTAATCGATGAACACACAAGGATAGGCTTTTGGGTGATAATCCTATAATATTGCCTTCTTGCTGCGAAAATCCAAATACATTAAGCTAACTCAACATACCTCGTCTATGGTCTCGAAATGATGCAAAGGCCAAGTTCTAAAGTTTACAAGCTCTTAAGCACACTCATAATTTGGTGGATTTAGGGTAAAAATTTTGAAACGGATAAGGCTAATCGCACCATATAATATCAAGGGTTATAATGTGCTCGACTAAGGTCTAATCTAGTTAGGTTAAGAGAAACATGTTAAAATTATAAAAATGGCATAATTTTCAAAATAAACCCGAAAAACAAGGGCAAAATAAAGTTTAAGAGATAATTTTACTCCGTCCCCCACTTGAAATGTACAAAGTCCTTTTGTACTAAACCTTAAATAAAGGTGAAGAGTAGAGAATTAGGCGAGAACTTCCAAAATTTTCTCAGGAAAGAAAGAGGCCGAAAAATCATGCCTTCGCTTTAAGCATCCACGAGCAAACTTCAATCCGGTAAATCACAATACCAACAAGAATAATTCTAAAAGAAAAAGAAAAAGCAGCGAAAAGAAACCTAACTCGCTTCGCGGGAATCACGGTTGCATTTAGCGTATACAACAAGCCTTTTAAACCACTTGGTGTCCCAAGTGGACGAGTGTAGTCTTGTGAGAGCTTACGAGAACATACCCACAAAGGTCATTTAAAAACTAATACAAGGTTGTTGTGTTTAAAAGAAAGAATGTCTGACGAGAGGATATTTACGTCGTAACTCCTAGAAGGAGTTACGCCATGAATATGTGAAAACAC
The DNA here is from genome assembly GCA_022545495.1 of Chrysanthemum lavandulifolium. Taxonomy (NCBI): domain Eukaryota; kingdom Viridiplantae; phylum Streptophyta; class Magnoliopsida; order Asterales; family Asteraceae; genus Chrysanthemum; species Chrysanthemum lavandulifolium. Next base: position 297,324,650 of record CM040240.1, read on the forward strand.
AGCGACACTCTTTGGAAGGCTGGCACTTCTGAGATGTGTTCAGGTAACCATAGGGATGAGTTCGCCATAATTGTGGGCGGATCGGGTCCCGTTCGACATCTTTATGACAACTTCTACGATTTCACGCAAAATGGTTAAAAACACAAAACCAACGAAATGGAAATAAAACAAATGAAAGGGATAATTTGGGTTGTCTCCAGAAAGAGCACTTTTCTTTATTCTGAGTCTTTAAGTTAGACTCAAAGCCATGGGGCTTTACGGTGGCCTTTAAACTTGGCCAACTTCCTCCATATCCTTCATCAAATTATGTCGACCCAAGCAACATTTGTAGCGGTCCGGAGATATTCCTTTGTCTCAATCTTAGAATTTTATAAAACTTTTGTCAGACCCCAAATGGTATCTTGTAAACTCATACTTTTCGACTACAATTGGTGGTGGCCTCTTATATGGAATGCCAAGAAGTTTGCACCTTCTTTGCTCATATGCTTCATCGTCAGGGTCAGTGAACCCATCTTCACCTTGTAGTTCAAGGTAGTCCAATATTCCCTCGATGTTACCATCATCGGACTTAGTACCCTTAAACCATTTATCGTCGAGTAAGTCTTCCACAAGTACCCGTTTGCATTCTTCTTTCTCATTACCCGTCGAGTCTTTGATATCTTCATCCGTTACTTCACTTAAATTATTTGGAATTTCTTCTCTCGGTCTTCTTTACTCATCATCTTTCCAAATCTTCTCCTTAGTCAAAGCATCTACCTTTCCATATTTGATTTTGATTGATCGTCAAATCCCAAATTAGGCACATTGGTTGAGGTCCATAAAATTCTTCCTCCCAACTCTCTATCTGCTTCCCCGTTACATTCATCATCAAGCAGGTTACAAGATGCCCAAAAACTTCAAGGGTTTTATCTTTTCACACCAATGACTTGAGCCACTTTGTCATCGGTGTTGCTTGAGGAATACCTTTGGCGGTCCCATCGTTGATTTGCTTTTCATCTGAGTCCTTCTTTGGAGAATATGTTCTTCATAATCGAGCTTAGGTTTCCTTAGTAACTTTATTAATGATCGCATCCGAGCGTTACAAATACCAATCACTAAAGGATACATCCACGAACTTAACGTCGTGTCTTTCTAACTCATGAGGGCATATTCATTCTTAGTCCTTCATATTACCCCGGTTGCAATACTCACGAGAAGGGTTGCATATAGGCCATGCTCGTGTGGACTCGTCTTCCGTGATCATTATGGGATCACAATAGTGTTTAATAGGTGGTTCCTCCTCTTCATTGATAGAGAATTTAGCTAATCTTTCTTCATCGTTAAGTGCGGTCCACATGTCACATTATCTTTAACCCTTTCCTTATCGACCCTCCATCGTGAAATTTCTTTACGAGGGTCATGCAAACTATAGATCATACCATTTTCCATTATCAATTACCATAACCTTACACGTTGATTCTTACTTTTGGATGAGGATTGCGGGCACAGGTTTGACCCCTTGTTAATGTTATGCGTTCTTGAAACATCTAACTCAAGATACTTATCCAAGTTACGTCGTAACTCTGATGTTTGGTTATGGCGTAACTCACTTTTGTCATCAGCATCATCATCTTCATTCATGCTAGAACCTTTGTCGAATTTATTTTCAGAAAACACGGCCTTGTATGCTGTTGATTTGTTCTTTTGTTCCTCATTTCTTTTTGTACCTCATCGCTAAGCTTCCCAATCATGGCTTCCAAGTTCTTTAGCGATTAGTCATGACTAAAATGGCTTTTGTTTGTATTGTCTTGGAAGTTCTTAAGCCATTCTTCTTGCTCATACGCTTTTAGTCAAATCTTTGAGGTATTTGTTGATTGTTTTCCTAAATTAGCTCTTCTTTCTTTGAAATTCCGGGGTTATAATATGAGGAGGTCCTCCATGATAGCCATTATCGTTTCTATTATCCCCTTGAAATAGTCGATTTTCACCATATTTAACTTCTTGACCCTGCTATCTTAGTCGGTTAGAGGACAATTTTAGTGAGATCCCCCCACTTTCTTAACCTACTTGAATAGCATGAGCGCATTCTACGAGCTTGAGCATATCGGACCAAGATTTTTGATTTTGCTAGTGATGGCGGCAATTTCATCAAGATTTCCTCCTAGGCTTCTCTTGCTTCCTCTATCGTGCCACCTTTGGGAATGATCGACCATTTTTTGGATGGCTTCAATGGCGAGAGTAGGAGTCATGCTTGGAATTGGTCCTTGGTAGTCCAACATCTGTCTTGTAGTTACGTTGATACCTTTGTAAAAGATATAGACCTTTTGCTGGCTGTTTATGTCATGAGTTGGACACTTGTAGAGGAGATCGTTGTATCTATCCCAAGCTTGATACAACGTTTCATCATCATCTTGTTTGAAATTATGGATCTCCATGAGCTGATTAGATATCTTCGAAGGAGGACAATATCTTTATATGAAGTGCTTTTTTAGTAGAGCCCATGTACCAACTACCCTGCAGGCAATCTTTCAATCCATCTTCTTTCTCCCCGGTAAGAGTCATGGGGAACACGAGACATAACAACGTCATGAAACACCGGGATTGTTGAAAACTGCGATTTACAAGACATTCTCAACGTGTTCATCGCATCTTCGTCCTGTTTCACGAAAGGGTTAGTGTGAAGCTCCATCATAAAGCTGCTCTTTAATCTCGAAGCGGACATTAGCTCCATTAGATCATAGGAGCCCCGACCCTTGTTCTTCTCTTGTTAACGCCAAATATTCCTCAAGGGTGAGGTCATCAATGTTAACAACTTCCATTGTACACAAACTTGAAAAGAGATCGTGAGAAATTGAGAAAATTCAAAACATAACAAAATGAAAGATTTAAAGAAATCCTAATATAACTTCTGCGTGACATAAAAACTTGATCGGGTTTTATTGATTGATTTTTAATATTTATAATTGTCTCGTTTACCTATGGTCTACCTTATGCACTAATGGGCGTGTACCCGATCGTGTGTAGTATAGTAATCGGTAAAACCGAGAATTAGATCCCAAAAGCTATGTGGTGATTCTAACTAAGTCTAGGTGTCACATATTTTAATTGGTTTTAAGATGGAAATGATTAATTAACTACTAAAGCGAAAATAAAGAAAGCAAATAAAGGAAAGGGTTGTGATTAATAGAGGAGAAGTGTGCCAACCTAGTTACTCATCCTAACATGTTATGTTCACGTTTAATTACTTCCAATTGCTTCAAGTGGGGTTTAGGTCGCTAGGGACGACATTTGGTCGATTAGTCCTAACCTATCGGCAAAGGTTTCATTGATTAAGCTACTACCCTTGAAAGTCCGGTTGTTTTTTTTAGTCCCTAGGCCAGTCATTAAGTACCGCTTCATGCAAGATTCATAATTGTTAGGTCACCATATTGTAACACAAGAATCAATGTATAAGAAATGAGATAAGAGTGATCGGGTGAACACTAAACACAATACACGAATGATATAGAAAGGTTTAGGCATAGGAATTAATGTAAAGTGAACAACCAACCTTGAATGAAGGTTTACAAGAGTTATTTATAGGAAAAGAGCTAGGGCAACACACAAGCTCCCTTCCTTTCCTTATTGGGCTTGGGCCAGGGCTTATGGGCTTTTACATAGCCTTGCCATTAATACTAACTTAAAAGCCTAATTAAGCAATCTATTACATATTAATTACAAACACTTGAAATATAGTTTAGGAGTGATTCCAAAACTCTCCTACAAGTGTTGGTAATTAATGACAAATAATCTTTAAGCGTTGTTGGTCTTGATGTAATACATGCTTTGGCGTCTTGACATTCTTCTTTCTTGTGAGAAGAAATGCCTTTATTCAACAATTTCCCGGTGTAGGGATCTTGTTTCTTTTCAAGTATTACCTTTGGCGTCTTCATTAATCTTTGTTCTTTGTTCTTTGTGGTAGTTGTGATAGTATGTTGTGGATATACGCATCGGGTCCGCTTCGTTGCTCAGTGTCTCCACGTCTTTCTCTAACATGCTCACACACTCATTTGACAATGAATTCTAGATGTGAAGTAGTTCTCGAGTCTTTATAACTTTGTAGATTCTTTGATTAGATGAAGAATCATTAAAATTTGTCTTGCCTTTGATAATGAGAGAACTTCTTTAGTGATGTTGTTGGTATGAGCATGTGGAGAATCGTACGATCTCTTTCTCCATGAGCATCCATCGTGACATCTCAGTCTGATCGCGAACACCAATTGATCATTGTAATCTTTTCATAAAGAATTGATTACTACAATTATTCTCTTGATGAATGTCTTGATTCCATTCACCTTGGTCGGGCGAATCGTAGTCAAGAATCTCGTAAAGGGGCAGTTGGGATTACATTGAACAAGTTCAAGTAATGACCCACATATTCGAGGACTCGATTCTTTAAAGGAATCTCCTTGGCGGAGTTCCGCGCTTACAAGTTCAAAATTTGAGAGTGTCAACAACATAATGTGAAGATACATCTCTAAATCTAGCAAAATTTCTTGAAACGGATGCCCTCAACGTAAATAACGACTAGTCTACGAGCTAACTTAGGCTAGATAACATTTGGGGTGACCGACTCTTAACTTATGGAATTTCTAATTCCTAACAATCTCCCTAAGGAGGTCACCCCATAAATTACATTGTGAATCCTAGCATTCTAATAAATCTTCAGTCTTGAGCTCGTAGAATTCTCTTCATCAAAGTATTCAAACTATGTGCATCTGTGGAGATTTCATCATTGAACAACTGTAATGAATATTTCGTGGAGGTTGAAAGGCTGATCCACTATGATAACCTTTGAGCGTTATACGAGATCATCAGCCACAGTACAACTCAGCATCATTCATTGAAGTGTTGCCAGCATATGAAAGTGTGACAAATTGGACCGTCATGCTCACATTCTGGATCATGATATCTTCTTATCAAAGTAGCGGAAGCTTTCGTTGATTCATGATATTGACAACAGCGTAGCAGAAGCATGGAGTGAAAATATCGAGTCATTGATGCACTAATCATGATTTCTTTAAAAGTGAATGTGTAGTGTGAGCATGCGGCTATGGATTGACCGCCCATTCGATCACCGCAAACGTAGGATGATCCCGCATAAAACATTAGCAATAAATCACACAAGAGTGTCTTTGATCACTTTGTTGAATTGAGGTACACGCCCACTTTCCCGTTGATCAAGACAAGTATCGCATGTGATCGGTATAATTCTCAAGAATTTCCTTGACAAGATTTCGCAATTGTTCTAGTCGATCTCAAACCTAACGCCTCAAAGAAGACAACACGGAGTGAGTGAACCAACGAATTGAGATTCACCGATTGATAAGAAGAGATTTGAAAACAATCGTGTCGCTCAATAGAAATTGTATTTGCAATACAACGAAGGTTTTGATGAAAATCAATTATCAATCATAAACACCTTTATTTTTAAATATAAGTACACAATCGATGTGCTAAAGAAAAGAGTTTTTAAGCACAATGACCGGTTTTCAAAGCTATCCGTCAATCCATAACTCGAACCAGTTGATTCAAAAGATTGAATCGCCCCATTGTTTCTACATTCGGTTGTCACATGGTTGATCTATTGAATAGATCTCACATACCACCTACCAGGAGCTTGTTAGATGTTGGCTCTAGAAGGCTTTCCATCTTCATTGTGAATATGTTCACATATCACTCGGATGTTCAGGCAATACCACGAGGATAATGCGTAGGACTCAAGATATAATCTCTCTTTCCACATTGTGTGAAACAGAGAGTCTTCATTGAAAGTGTCCTAATGAGATTTAATGATGATCTCGTGTCTCTAGACTCAATTTTGCACATTTGGTTCCTGAGCCGGAGACTAGGGAGAGAAAGTCGATAGATTATGTAGGTTCCCCGTGAGAATGAAACAAGCCCTTTTAAGAGGAACTTGAGTGGTTTGGGAAGGTGTAGTGCAGTGCGTCACTGGGTTCATGACCTCTTGTCTTCAATACCGATGTTACCTTGGTAACCACCAGTAGCATATGAATTGAACCCGGTTTCTGCCCTAAGGTTGAATAAATGGAGGGCTATTTCTTTTCACCCTTTTTCACATTCAATTCTTTTTCATTCTTCAACCCCTTCAAGGCTTACCGAGACTTCATAACTAGAACCTTGTTGGGTTTATTCTAGTACTAGTTCGCCTTAGTCCGCACTCTTCCTCATCTCATTTTTCTCCTTTTTTCAATATACCTAAGGACTTCTATTCTATCAAGTGGATTGTCCTTGGTATATCCCTCCGATTCTGCGGATCATGGGAACAAATACCTAACCTTATCATCCTTATATCACCATACATAAAGTAAAGTTGGTCGGTCTATTTGGTATTGTTCATCCGCCATTGGAACCAATTGAAAACCATTTGAAAATCAGTCCGATACTTATGATATATTATCAAAGCATTTTGTACCGAATTGTTTTTTTGATATTTTAGAACAAGAGCTCCCTCAACATGTGCATCAAGTGAAATCGTTTTGCACACGGAGGCAAGAGAAAAAATTTAGCTTCTTTGATTACCATTTTCTAAAAGATATCAACATCACTTCCCCAGTCAAAACAAGTAGATAAAGCATATAAGGGAGGATGAGGTTTTCATAAGCTTGCTCCCCCTCAATATGTGCCTTGAGGTTTGAAATAGTGTTCCACATACAAGAGAGAGACACCATTTATCACACAATCAATGTACCTTATATAAAAGCATGGAAAACTTTGTACCTTGAAGGTTTGAATTTGTTTAGAAATGCTCCCCCTTAATATATGCTTCGAGATTCGAAAATAGTTTAGCACATATTAGAGAGCAGTATGCACTTTGAGACAAAAATGGCATTTTTTATTATCTTTCATATTTATATCACATTTTCTCCCGATCAAAAATTTAAAATCTTTTGAGATTTTGGATCTCAAGTGATTTAAATATGTATGAGACAAAAGCAGTTGTTGGAGAAAATGTGTCCAATTTTATATGATCGAAGTGGACAACATCAGTTCCCCTTTAGATACAAAGGAAACCACAAGATATAACCTAACACTATTACATGCATTATAGTTGTTCATAGAATGTACACCACATATTACACAAAAATAATACAAATCATAAACTACTTCCGGAAGATGTCTTCATTTAGTTCTTTGAAGTAGTTTGTAATGACCATCGCGAAGTCTACCACCAACAAAGCTTTCAAGGTTGCGGAAGATCATTCGAGTCTTAATTCTTTGCCTGATTGCAGCAATGAAATCTTCACACCTTTTCAAGTCTTAATCAGACCAGAATTTTGTTTTGTTCCACGGCTTCAGATCAACTCGATTTCTTTCACTGGAGTTCAACTCTTCTTCGACCATCTTGAGAGTACCATCACCGAATTTGTAGAGCTCGCACAATCTCATCAAGATGCGAGTTCCGTACTGTCGTGGAAGAGGACGGCTCAGGGGTGTCAAGCACTGTAGTCATGACGAAATTCATGTCCTTTGGTATCCCATTGTGGCCTTGTTAAATTGACTCGAGTCCGGTAGCTTTCTATCCCAAGTGAAAGTCCTCAACCCGCTTCCGGATGACTAAGCCTCTAATCCAAAGATTGACAACAGATAGAGCTTTCTTTTCACGAACATGTAGGTGTTCAAGGTGTCCTTGAAGATTCGTAAGATAGAGATCTTCAAAGTCATTTAAGGTGAGATGTTTAAAGTCGTTTTCTTCAATAATATGTTCTTTAGGTCTCGCTCTTTTAAGAACGATCTTCTTCAAATACTCATAGCCATAGATTGGGAAGACCTCTATTCGAACAACACTTAAAATTCGCAGCTTGGATCGAACATCTTTGCGACTCTTTTAGCTGCATGTCTCTCAATGTAGAATTTCTTCTTGAACCACCAATGAGAGATTCCGCATAAGCCTCGATGTCATATTCTTGTTCTTTGTCTGCGCATTGATCCGTAACCATTTGTTCAAGACCCCGATCATAGTAGGTAGCGACTTTTCATCTTTGAGATCGATAAGGTGGTCTTCTATCGATAGTATGACCACAAAGATAGTCCAGTCATGGTTGAAGAAGAACTCGATCGAATAGTAATCAGTCGAGTTCACCACCGAGCGGAAGAGGCATGTTCATGTTGAATCGACTAATCTATTCACCGACTTGATCATTCAAAGATCTTATGGCATTCTTCCATCCGGTATTGGGCCGATTGGCATCGTGAGTGAAACACCTTGACAATTTCATAAGTCGTCCTTCAGGGATCCTTTGGAGTGATGGACGTGATTTTCTTCTGTTCACAAAACCACTTAATGAAGCTGCCCATATCACCAGTGATATGAAGGAGAAAGTCTTCATTTGGGGTTTCATAGTTGGTAGAGATTGTTGTAGCCCAGTTGTTGTCAGGGATCATCGAGTCAGACTCTGGGATAGACCATGAAGGTTCTGGAGTATGAGGTCTCTCCTCGATGATCCAGCTTTGAATTGTATCTCTTGAAGGTGCAACTCTAGATGTGTTAGTGCGTTCTGACGCCACGTATGCATCAAACCAATCATCTTCGACGGCTTGGGAATATGCTTGGTGGAAGCATCATCGTCATCCGATTCAGACTCATCATGACATGCAACTCTTTATGAACCACTTGATCTTCAAGAATTGAAGAGATTGTGGGTGTGAACCTTGAATCAACCGTTGTCCAAGCTGCATATTTCTTCCGAGTTCCCTTTTCTTGGAAGGACTAGATTGATTGGAAGGTTTTGGTGGTGATGATGGTGGTTGTGGTGAAGGTGTGGTAGTTGTGCTGAAGATCCACCAATACCGTGAGCTCCAGCTCCTCCAGTTGGAGGTGGTGGCTTGGGACCTCCGACTTATTAGTAGTTTTCTGGAATGTCTTTATTTTCTTCTTATTATCCCTTTCTTTTACATCTTTCACAAATTGCTGATAATTGTCAAGTCTCATTGATTCCTCGAGTGCTTCGTATAGTTTCTTATGTGTATCATTCAAATGCTCTCCTGCAACGTACATTCTTTCAGAGAGAGCTGATCTCATATCAGAGATTGGCAAGTCTTTAAATCGTTAAAGTAACGGAGCCTTCATTGCCCAATCAACTGCATCTTTGATATCATCTTCTACTGCCTTTGTAATGACCTCATTGATTTTAAAATTCTCCAGCTTTTTGACACGACTATCAAGATTATTGACGGCGATAGGAAAATGCTTCTCAATGGTTGCAATACGTGTCATGGCTTCTTCAAGTAATTGTTCAGTTTTTTTGACTGGAGAAGATGAAGCAGGAGGTGGCGAGGCAGGAGGAGTGACAGTATCAGAGACTGTAATCACTGGTTCAACTGTTTGAACATTAGTAGGATTAGGTGGTGGAAGTGCGGTTGAATGAACAGAGCGAGACATAGGCGGGATTGTAGAAGTGTCTTCTTGTATGTTGACGGTGAACATGGATTCTACTTCATCTTTCTCCTTATCTTGCTTGAGTCTCGATTATGCATGGGTTTTTCGTTTATGAACCGATTACCAAAGGAGATGTCTCAGATCAAGGTTCTTCAAAGAGGTAGAGTCATTAGACGATTTGGTTCTTCCAAGTGCCTCGGACTCATCGATCTTGATTCAAGGTTCTCCTATGAGATATGTTGCAACTCTTCCTCAACATTTTGCTCGTGACTGGGTATCACCGATGCGGAGTTTCTTCTTGTGCTTGGATACTTCCTTTTCCGCCTAGAATGTTCTTGGTGAGGATGATTCACCAATTCTTTTCTTTAGCTCAAAGCGATTGGTAGTTCTTGATGGTGAAGATGAGAAGGTCGAAGCATGTGAGCGACTTGTTCTACACCAACAATCCTTTCCCTTTGTCTTGTGTGATTGGTGTTGTTTGGCGAGACACTTGCTCAGGTTCTCTTAGCACTACTCCTCCAACTGGTGCTCTCACATTCTGACTTTCTAGGCTTTGCTTGATCCCTAGTTGCAGAGCATCATCATCTTCATCAATCAAACTAGTCTTACCCCTTGAAACCTTTGTTTTCTCAACAATTCCCTTTCCCACTTCCTTCTTCTTTCTTTTCTGCTTCTGGGTTGTGGTGTCAGTAGTTTGTGACCTTTCAAGTCTCTTTTTAGGGAGAGCAGCATATGAAGTCTTTGAAGTCTTAGAGCCAGAAACAGACTTAGTTGACTTGGATTGTGGTGGAGTGGGAGAGATATCAACATCATCACTGGATCTGGAAGCCCTTTTCTTGAATAGTTTGAAATGCTTCGTCTTCTTAATATCTTCAGTGAGAAGAGAGTCAGGAATTGGTAGTCCAAAGATCTCTTTGTTGACTCCATCGAAATATATTTGAGATTGCCCGAACAAATTCATGCTCAAGATTATGTAGTTCGATTCAATCCTAGGGTTGAAGTTGTGAGTCCATTGCAGTCTTTGGATAACAAGCTTCAAAATCGATGCTAGGAATCACAAGTTTGTTCGGTTTCTTTAGTCCACGAGCTTTATTCTCAAAGTTTGTTTTATCGATATGAATGTATTCATTGACAACGAGAATTCTTCCGGATACGATCCGAGACATTCACATTCACCCTATTGACGATACCCCATAGGATTTGCAAGATGGGAATTCTCACTTTATCGAACCCTGATGTTTTGCCAGATAAGCACAAGTTGAGAACTGTTGTCATTGCTCTCCAGGGTTGATACATGTAACATATTGGATTTCACAAACATATCACATAACAATATATGGTTCGAATTATGTAAAGTTTAGAGAGAGAAAAGTGGGATCCTTTCTAGAGAGAAAGTGAAAGAAAACTTAGAAGGTTAGATTAAGATGAATGAAAGGTCCAACCCTGCACCTTGGGAGGTAGAGGTATATATAGTTACAAACTAAACGTCCTCCTTGATTTGTGGATTAGGCATCAGATGGGTAAAGACCGTCCTTCCTCCACGGTGTTGCTCAAAACTAAATAACTAACTAATAAAACAAAGAATAATGATATGTCTACGAGCTAACTTATGCTAGATTATATTTGGGGTGACCGACTCTTCACTATGGAATTTCTAATTCCTAACAATCTCCCCAAGGGAGGTCACCCCATATTTTACATTTCGAATCCTAGCATTCTATTTAATCTTCGTCTTGAGCTCGTAGACATTAATTCTTCAACATCTTCATCTTTGTGCTTTTGCGATTGATTCTTTAAAGTCCGATAACTTTGTACTTTAATTGGAGGCCTTTATACCGATCCACATCTTTGATGATCTTCGAGCTTTAAATGAGATCATCACCACGGAAATCTCGGATCACCCTTTATTGTGTTGCCATCATGTGAAGTTGTGACTTTCGGACCGACATGCTCACACATTACGGATCATGACATCTTTCCATCGAGTAGCGGAAGCTTTGATTGGTTCATGATATTTTTAGCAGCGTAGCAAAAGCATAGTATAAAATATCGAACCGAGTTATGGATATGCACCACCATGATTTCTTCAATTAAGAGTGGATGTGTGAGCATGCGGCTTTAGATTGACCGCTCAATTCGATCACCGCAACCGTCAAATGTACCCGCAAACAATGTTAGCAATAAAACACACGAAGTGTCTTTGATCACTTCGTTGAATTGAGGTACCGCCCACGGTTCCTCGCTGATCGCGACAAGTACCGCTGTGATCTGTAGGATTCCTAAGAATCTCTTTGATAGGGTTTCGCAATGCTTCTAGCCGCTCTCAAACCGAACGCCTCAAAGAAGACAACGCGAGTGAGTGAACCAAAGAAATTGAGATTCACCGATTGATGAAAATGATTTGAAAACAATCGCGTATTGCTTGAAGAAAGAGTTTTGCAATACGACGAAGGTTTTATGAGAAAGTTCAATTTTCAAACAAAATACTTTTGTATTAGAGAATGAGTACACATTCGACATGCTAGAGAAAAGAAGATTTGCACATCGAACGGTTTTCCAAAAGTATTCGTCAATTCCATTCTCGACCAAGGTTGATTCAAGAATGAATCTCCCATTGTTTCTATCCGCTCACATGGTTGATCTATAGAATAGATCTCACATGCCACCTACCAGAGCTTGTTTGATGTTGGATCTAGAAGGCTTTCCATCTTCATTGTGAATATGTTTGCATATCACTCGGATGTTCGCAATACCACAAGGATAATGCGTGGGACTCTTAATATATTCTTACTTTCCACATTGTGTGAAACAAAGAAGTCTTCATTAATTTAGTGTGCTAATGAGATATTGTGGATGATCTCTTGGCTCTAGACTCAATTGTGCACATTTTGTTTCTATGCCGAGACTAGGGAGAGGGTCTCCTTCTTCAATATCAACAATCTCTAAGAGAAAGTCGATAGATAATGTCGGTTCCCGTGAGAATGAAACAAGCCCTTTAAGAGGAACTTGAGTGGTTTGGGAAGATGTAGTGCGGTCCACCGGGTCCATGACGCCTTGTCTTCAATATCGATGTTACCTTGGTAACCACCAAGAGATATGAATTGAACCCGATTTCGCCCTAAGGTTGAATAAATGGAGGGCTATTTCTTTCACCCTTTTCACATGCAATTCTTTTCATTCTTCAACCCTTCAAGCTTACCGAGACTTCATAACTAGAACCTTGTTGGGTTTATTCCAAGACTAGCTCTGTCTCATCCGCACTCTTCCCATTTCTCATTTTTCTCCTTTTTTCATCATACCTAAGGACTCTACACTATCTAGTGGATTGTCCTCGAAGATCCCTCCGTTCAAGCGGATCGTGGGAACAAATACCTAACCTCACCATCCTTATAACTCCATGCATAAAGTAAAATGGTCGGTCTTTTGGTACAGTTCATTCTTCCTTGAAACCAATTGAAAAATCATTTGGAAAAACAATCAAGGTACTTGTGATACGAGATCAAAGCATTTTGTACCTTAATAGTTTTGATCATTTAGAAAACCTCCCCCTTAACATGTGCATCGTATGATTTAAAAAATTGTTTAGCACAAGGAGGCAAGAGGACTTTGAAATATTTTCTTTGATCACAATTTTCATACGAAAAAGCCATTTGATTTTCATGGTAAAATTCTCCCCCTCAATATGTGTATAGGATATTTGAAATCATTTTATCACATAGAGGCAAGAGTTAATTTGAAGCACATCCACAATCACAAGCCATTAAGAAACCATTTAAAACTCAATCAAGGTACTTTATATTAAAACATAAAAGCATTTGCACCTCGATAGTTTCTTTTCTTTTAAAATGCTCCCCTTCAATATATGCTTCGAGATTCGAAAGCGCTTTAGCACATATGAGAGAGAGCACTGCACAACCGAATCAAAACGATCAACTTTATCAAATTTCATTATTAAATCACAAATTCTCCCCGATCAAAATATCAAACCCTTTGAGATTTTGGATCCCAAGTGATTTAATAAGGTTTATAAAACATGGGAGAAAATGTGGCCGTGTTTAAATACTCATCTTGTTTTTGGATAAATGCTCCTCCTCAACATGTGCATTGTATATTTGAAATCGTTTGGCACATGGAGGCGGGGCGCCTATAAAGGACTAAAACCAATTCCATTAAAACAGATATGAGATTTAAATCACGATCTCTCACCCGATCAAAATTTCAAACCTTTGAGATTTGTGATCCCAATTGATTTAAATCATTTAAAAGAGTTTGGGGAAAGACGTGGCAAGATTTAATTTTTGAAAATGATGATAAGGACCAATTTAAGACATTAAAGATTGTTAGTGTCGTATGATAGTTTTAAGAGATCTTTAAGTAAAATAAAACAATTTCACAATCAAACAAGAATAGGAGAAATTTCATTTTGAAAGACTTTGATTCAAAAGAAAAATCATACCATGACATAACATTAAATCTTTAGATCACCACAAATTTTGTACAAACGGACTTTTTGTGAAGAAATATCATTTGAAAATATTTTATTTTAAATCACTCTCCCCCTCAATCCATGACAGAAGTCAATAATTGAGTGACTTAGGTTTTGATAACAAGAAGTCCGGTGATTTTCAAAAATTAGTCCAATATATTTTCGAAACAATATTTTCCATTTTCAAAACAATTTAATCAAATTATTTAAAATTGTTTAAAATGGTATCCTGCACAAAGATACGTTAGGTGGTTGAGAAGCTTCGTTGTTGTTGTCAGAGAGTTTGAAGAAAACCGTCACGATGCAAGTGAGACTTCTTCACGTTGCATTTTGAATGCCAACCGAGGTCAAATTAAGCTTTGTTTCTTCAATCACTTAGAAGAAAACCATCTGCGATGCAAGAGACCTCTTATGCTTGCATTTATGCCAACTCTTCATAGAAGTCCAATTAAGCTCGTTTCTTCATTTGTCAACCCAAGAAATAGTTACCCTTTCCTTTCGGCATCCAATAATCTTCAATTGTGGGATCCGGATCGGGAACACTCTTATATACCAATATACCTGCATACGTTAGTAAACACACACACAGATATATGGTGGTCGACATCACCCAAACAACAATCGACTAATAAAAGTCAATGCAACACATCAATCAGATCATTTAAATGTATGGGAATAATGTGTTCATCAAACTCTGATCATCTAATCCTAGCAATCATATCCTAGGCACCTAGTCCTTCAACATAGGTTAACATCATTTTTAATTAAGCATATTAGGATAATTAGAAAAGCCCGATAGATGATATAAATTTGAAAATATTCTCCTCAATCAATGACTCATTTTCCGAAAAGTTTAAAAGTTGAAGTCATTGATTGAGTTTTCAATTATTACAAAACTCGAACCGATTGATTTACAAGCAACTCATTTACCACCATTTTAGAAAACAACAAATATTTTTCTCAAGAATTTTAGACGGAAAACATTTGTGTAGGAACAATGCCTTTTTGACGACATGCTTTCCTTGTTTTGTTTTAGGATAAGTGCACGAAATATTTTGAAAATAGATTTAGCGCAACACTTTCCTTCCTTTAAAGAACGGGTTGCTATTCAAATAATAGCAAGCCATATTATAAGCGCTGGTTACAATCAAGTAATCGTAAGCCATTTTTGAAGCCAGTTACAGCCTAAAATAACTCAGAAGCCATATTTAGAGACATGTTTAGAAAAGAATATTTACACCTCCTCGCCGAACTTCATCTATGGTTCCGTGCCATTATTGAATGACATTTCTAAGACCGTAGATGTTATCGATACCGAAGACATGTCTTAGAAAAACAATTTTTTGGTCTTTTCAAATTTTCTTATTTTTATGGCTTTTGAAAATTTTATATTTTCTATTTTGTTTTGTTAGTTTAATATTTTTGTATTTTGTTTTCGATAAATATATACAAAGATAGAGTAGATGATATAGTATAAGAAGATGATGATACGAAAATGAGATAAGGATATCGAGCAACACGTCAGAGAAGATAGAATTAATCCATCTCTTAAACTTCCACCACCAAAGCTTCCGAGGCTCCGAATAGAAGATGGAACATGAGCCTTGAGAAAGAGAGACTTTGGCGCTTCCCCAAACCGAAAATCCATTAGATGAGCGATTCAAGCTCTATTTCAAGCTTTCCTTAGCCGTGCACGAGAAGCACACCATTATCATAAATCCTCTCGCTCCTTTTAAGACCGATAATCGAGATTCTTCATTCGGGGTTATATCATCCAATAGAAGAACAAAGAACGATCATCCCACTTTAAATAATCTTCTCAAATTTCCTTTCCATCAAGTCTCAAGCAATCCATTCCAAAAGGTGTCAAGAAACCACTTCCCGACTAGTTGAATTGATGCAAATGCCTCTTAGAATAATGCTCAAGAACTCTCCCAACACACATCATGAGGGAATGAAAACAACTTCCCATGTCCACATTTTTCTTCCGGATGATTGTGTATGAAGCTCAAGAACCCGGCACACCAATACCCAAGAGCTCTCCCGAATACACATCATGAGGGAATGAAAACACCTCCCATGTTTACATTTTTCTTCCCTAATGATCGTGTATGAAGCTCAAGTATCCGAAGTATACCAATACCCAAGGAAGGAATAATCGATAACATTGAAGAAGCGTGCCAAGTCACCGATTATCTCATGGATGTCAACTCGAATAAGTGATTATATATCCGAATCATCGATTAATCCCTCAAGTGAAACAATGAGCGCCCCAATGTACACAATTTCTCTCCTCGATGATTGTGATAACAATGAGATCATCACGCACTTGTGTACCTCTTTATCTTCGAAACTAACTCTTCCATCGCTTCCCCACATAGTTGGAATAAGAATACTAAACGCCTTGATGAGTAAAACCTCGAGTTTCTCTGCGGTCATGACATTTGTTTTCCGGGATATCTTCAATCACTTAGAATTATTAAGTTCATCAAGTTTACTCGCCATGAGTCAAACCTTGAGTTTCTCTGCGGTAATAACATTTGTCTTCCCGGGATATCTTCAATCGCTTAGAATAATTAAGTTCTTCAAGTTTACTCGCGTTTAGATACGTGTCTCCTCCCCCCTTTCTAGAAATGATACTTCAAAATCAACAACTCTTTGGAAGCCCGTACACTTGAAATCTTTTGAGAAGAACACATGTAATCCTGTGGGAATCAACTTGCTGAAGACTCTCTCTGACTATTTTTATCAACCCTTATGTAGACAATTTGAAATGACCTCTGATGAAGAAAAACCGATATACCCTACTTGAAACTGAAGTCAACTTCCCCACATTTGTATCTTAAGCTTGCACCTAATGATGGAAGAACGGTGTAGAGAATTTATGCTTCAAGCAAATCTCTAAGTACTCACTACCCAAACAAAGTATGAGACATTAACACCTCTTGCGATTATCCACACGTCATATGCGTGTGACACTCGAGTAAAACAAAGTAACTCCTAATAGTGATAGTTAAATGTGTCTTCAACCATCCACCTCGATCGCCGGTAACTAGATAAACCAAGTCTTCAACTCAAATTCTTAAGCCCGAGCAAGTTATCAAATAAGAACACGCCTTTGTGAAAGTCAACTTCAATCTCAAATAAGTGATAAATGATTAACTCAAGTAATCAACTTGTGTCAAATGTCCAATACGAGAAATAGTCAATAACAACGCCTCGAGGAGTCTCTCGCTAAAGAATATGAGCAAGTCTAATTGGGATTGAATCGACTTATAACACTCTCCCAATTAGTGCTCTCCCCAAACCGACAACTGCTTGATATATGCCCGATTAAGAAGAAATCTTTAGATCGTTAAATGCAACTCGCCTTTAGTCTTCTAACATGTAGCGTAAAATGTAGAAACGGATCAGACTCGACCTTCTTCAAGATTGTGCAGTTGGGGAATAGATAGTTAACATCTTCAACTCACACCAAAAAGCATCCCACCAAAAATCATCCCAATTAACTTACATCTTGCAAATCCCTTAACTAAAATCCCTCCCAATCAAACAAGAACAAAAGATGTTCATCAAGGAAATCAAAGAATCAGGCCGCAACTAACACACAAGATGGTAACACCAAACTACCAATCACATCAAACAAGAACAGAGAGATTGTTCGAATCATCATGTTGATGTATACGTGAAGCATTAACCGAAGCACTTTGTCGATAAACTCATCAATCCGAGTGAAGATGTCAACCACCGACTCTTAGAAGAAACTCCATGTAAAGATGATCCGATAAGAAGAAGCTCGGTTCTTACATGAATTAGGAGCCGTTTGACCATATATTCTCAAATATTAATCAATCATGCAAAAAATTCACACTTCTTCTCCCCCTCAAGAATTGCATACGGATGTTCTATTCACACTTCTCTCCTGCAAAATAAGCACGTGATGTCGCCATCTTCATTATAATCGAGCAAGTGGAATGAGAAAACAATCAGTGGTAGCCCGGTTCACTTGAAGACTGAAGCGCATGGAAAAAGTATGAAGCATGTTGATGAGAATGGTCATAATAAGAAGATTTCTCTTCTTCCAAAGATAATGCGCACTGAAGCGTACACATTTCTTTTCTTTAAGAAAGAGGCATGAACTGATGTGTTCATACATCATAGTGTTGAAGAACGAGGCCTGAACTGATGTGAACAGACGTCATAGCCAATTGAATATCAATGTTGAGTAACTTGAACCCGTGAGTAACTTGAACCCGTGAATTATGAGATATCAACTTTTGTTATCCATACTTTAAGCCGATCCATGTATTGAAGGATCAAGTATCTCAGAATCGAGTAAGGACTACCCGCACTAATATTACAAACTTGATTGCATATATTATGGTTAGTGACATCAGTATCCAAACCCTTTGGGGTTTCACGGTCAACATTGAGAATGCCATTGGTAAACATCTTTCTTGTAGGTATCCACCTAAGTCCAGCATCCTTAAAAATTCTACCAGATGGTATCCACTTATGGCAAGTTCTAGGATTGTTAGGCTTCTTATGCATAAAGAGAGACTCATCCTTATTCCTAGTTTCCAAAGATTTAGCAGTTGGTAACCATCTAGGTGAGGCTTTTGGTTTCATTTGCTTCATATGCATTGTGGATGACTTAGTGTGAATCCTAGACTTAACAGGTTGTACCATTGCATGAGCATTTACTTTCTTCATGGATTTTGTGAAACATTTATCATGATTAGCATTAAAGATACATTTCAGACACTTTGAGCAAACAGCTTGTTTGGATTCAGAAATAGATCTAGATTTCTTAGTATGATCTTCTATGGGAATAGCTTTACTCGAAACGCAACTACTCTTAGATGTACGCCAATCCCTAGTCTTTAGATTAGTGTACCTAGGTAATGGTTTAAAACTACTAGCAGTGCCTTGAAATCTTGAAGAATTCATCATCCTAGGTCTTGCACCTAAAATTCCGTCTTTACAATTTTGTGCCTTCTTTCTAGCCATTTCAAGATAAGAGTTCCTATACAAGTCATTCATATCAACTTTCCTAGGCAAGTGAGGTGAAGTACTGGTTTTGTCAAAACTTGTTTTGCATCAACTTGGGAGGCAAACCGTGTTTTGAAAATTTTGGTCGTCGATCTAAACGCATTCGGTTGTCTAATAACCGGTTTCCCAAGTTTGATGGTTTTGAAAACTTAGTGTTCACACTATTCCTCGTTGTTTTTCTCGAGCTCATTTTTAAAGCAACAATGGCGAAAATCTTTCCTGAAGTTGAGCTTTGAGATCATCAATTTTAGCTATCAAAGAGTTTGTTTGTTCCATTGATGTAGTTCTAGCTTCTTTGATAGAGTCACTTAGTTCTATGTGATGCTTTCTCAAAGTCTCATTTTCCTTTAGTAATTTGGCCACACAAACCGCTAATTCATCATTTCTCATTTGAATATCATCAATAGCATTAATATCGTAATTACTTGTAACCAAATTACTTTTCACATGCATATCGAAATATGTTTCTTCAAATTGTTGATGGTTGAGTCTTTGTCTTGAAGTTGGGCTTTCAAAGTGTTAATTTCAAAAATTCACTAATTCGGAAGTTTCGGATTTTTACATGGTTTGTTGTTGAAAAGTTTCTTCTTTACTCAGATCGCAATTTCAAGTGAGACGAATGTTTTTCAAGATTTGAGAATTTGTTTGAAAGTTCATCAAAAGCCTTTTTATCAACCGTATCTTTGTTTTGAAACACTTAATCTCGAGACTCAACCTCGCCATGTAAGATTTATCAAATTCATGTTCAAAGATCATGATCATTTGTTTAAGTATTTTAGCGTATGCATTGTGTTGTACAAGAAAGGGTAACTCATTACATGACACCGCTCAATTTACGTCCGATATCCGCATCCACATCATGTGTAACAAGAGTCACCGACCGCTGGTGTGTCAAGCTTATCTATCTCGAGCCTCAGATTCAAGTGTTAACCGATCCAACATCCGGAGCTTTACCCAACTCAACACTACAATCTTTTGATTGTGCCCGACATTCATTCCCATTTCGATTTCAAAGATCTACTTCTTGTGTGTTAGAGTAATCAAGAGTCGGTTACATCATTAATTGTAGTCTCGACATTCTCGATTCAAAGAACACCCGACCTTTCAACATACATTACTTAACTTATCACAACTATCTCTCAACTGCACCAGACACTCATCCACTTTTTCATTTGTCTGAGTAACTTCCTCAATATACTTCTCTACATTATCCATGAGATGAATAAGTGTCTTTGTGAACACGCTAATTTCCATTCTAGTGTGTCTCTTGAAGGACATTTCACTCATGTCTTGATCATAGTCTGATGTGAATTCCCTTCTAATGAATGATTGAAAGTGTTTGTAGATCACTTGAAGTGCAAAGACTTGAACTATCCTTTTGAACCTTCTCTTTGTCAAGTTGTAGCTCTAATTGCTATAGGTTTAACAAAGAAAGTTCCCGTTATCGTGGATAAGTCCCGACGGAAGAGGGCGACATGTTCGCTCCATTCTTATCGGTGTGAGTAACATGAGGTGTGAGTGAAGTTGTTGATAAGGTTCAATGCCACTTTCCTTTGCATGGCATTCTCAGCGGAACAGTGCAAATCTTTCTCATTGGACTCGAGCATGAAGAACTCAAATCATCATTAATTGATTCCATCATCAAGAACTGCTCAGGTGTAGCAAACATTATCATTGTTGTCCACAAAGATCATACAATTTAAGTACTTCTAAAATTACCGGTCAAGAGAGTAAGACATGATGTGGTAGAATGCACGGGATTTTACAAGTCTATGATTTAAACCGAGAAATAGAATCTTCACGGATTTTACTAAAATCAAGACCAAACCGTTAAGCAATGACCAATGGAATGTGTTAAGATGACTTACTCGAGAGGATTTAGGCCTTTAGTTCATTCGGCGTGCCATTCTCCTCGCTCACACTGCTTTGATGGGTAGAATGTTGAAAACGGAGTTACCGTTCAAAAGTTATAGCCGTTTGAAGTTTTGTCGAGAAAAGTCAACAAAACGCACTGATGAAATGGTCAAACCGCTTCTAACAATCCTCTATGAAGGTAACTCGCTAGTTACAAGTCGCTAGAGATAACTCGCTATGAACTAAGTCGCTACACACAAGTCGCTATGAAGCAAGTCGCTACACACAAGTCGCTATGAACCAAGTTGCTAAACACAAGTCGCTATGAACCAAGTCGCTAAAGAGCAACTCGCTAAGTGGCCAAGTCGCTAAAGAGCAACTCGCTAGTAACAAGAGAGACAAGTTGCTAGAAATTGTAAAGACAAGTCTCACGCCAAGTCTCTACGCCAAGTCTCTACGAAAATAGGCGCCAAGTCTCACGCCAAGTCTCTACACATATACATTGAATCGACATAACCACAAGTCTCTACGAAAACATAACAAAGAAGTCTCTACGAAGAACATAACCACAAGTCTCTACGAAGAAATATAACTACAAGTCTCTACTAAGAACATATTCAAAAGCACCACTTTCCAATCCAAAAATAACCCAACCACGATGATTCAAGCCTTCCAAATCAAAACCTAAACACTTATGATGATCTTAAACACAAAAGTACAATCAAAATCCAAACTTTAACACTAGAAATCAAGCAAATGATGCAAAACCACTAAACTTTCTCAAACTCAAAACCACCTAAAACCACTAGAAATCCAAAGATATGTAAGAGATGATCTAACCATGGCTCTTGATACTAATTGTAACATATTGATTTCACAAACATATCACATAACAATATATGGTTCGAATTATGTAAAGTTTAGAGAGAGAAAGTGGGATCCTTTCTAGAGAGAGAAGTGAAAGAAAACTTAGAAGGTTAGATTAAGATGAATGAAGGTCCAACCTCTACCTTGGGAGGTATAGGGTATATATAGTTACAAACTAAACGTCCTCCTTTGACCGTGGATCGTGCATACAGGGTAAAGACCCGTCCTTCCTCCATGGTGTTGCTCTAAACTAAATAACTAACTAATAAAACAAAGAATAACGATATGTCTGAGCTAACTTATGCTAGATTATATTTGGGGTGACCGACTCTTCACTATGGAATTTATGATTTCTAACAATACATGTGTCCAAAGGATGATGTCGAAGCCCTTGATATGCTAGTCCGGTATCCCAAACCAATTAAAAGAC
>CM040240.1:297346856-297419148 GCA_022545495.1 Chrysanthemum lavandulifolium
TTAATACATAACCCTTTCATAAAAATTAAAAAGAAGAATTATAAACTTCATTATTTTGTTGTATCTGGGTCGTGTGTTGGACTAACATTTCATTATTTTGATATTTTTGCAAGCCATTTTGTTGTATAATTCATAAACTTCTGGGTCACAAATGACAGTAGAGAAATTGAAGTCATTTTGTTTTACTTTGGAGTTTGGAGTTTGGACTTATAAAGCATTCGTTTGTAAAGTTATGATTTATGTAAATTATGTTAATTTACTGTTTCTTTCTGTAGTTCCATAAATAAATGGATAAAAATGAAAAAGGGTCGGTAGATAAAAAAGTTAGAAAACAAAATACAAAGAACTAACTGTTTCACGTCACTTGCATATTACAATCAATTTTACTACATCTTAATTCACATTTACATCATCCGCAACCACTGGCCTAAACTCGATGCCTTCAACAATGATCCTATTAAGGCTCCCACTCTCGATTTGACTTAATCTTACCTTGAGTTCCTCATGATTTTCGAAGTGATGTTTTAACAGTGGTTTGGTCAACCTGGCCTCCAACCAGCCATAATCCCTTTTTTCCACCCAATAACTCCTGGTTGAGTCCGCATAATGCTTTAATGATCCAGCTTCCACCTTTGACTTTATTGTTGGTATAGTAATATAATCGTCGCCCAAGTAATTGCACTCTGCTTTAAAAATAGGCCGATCAACGTGGCGGCGGTCTTTTGAATACTCTGCGACCTGTATATTTATGAATGTTAGTATACATCCTGGTAACTAGATCTATAAGAATACTCTGCGACCTTTGAAATTTTTGAAATTAAGAGTTTAACAAATCACGGATCTTCTACGAACAAATAAAGAATTCAAGATACCTCAGACTACGTTGGAACAACCATTTCTTACAATCTAGAAATTTTCTTGCTGAGAGCATTACACACTTCTTTCCGTCATCATTTATAGAAAAGAACTGTAATTGATTATAATTTATACTAGCGTTAGATTAAAAACACATACTTCACATGCCAAGACTATTATAAGACCATTTCATATGATATCATTTTAGTCAATAAAGCAAAATATGATTTTATTAGGGATAATTACCTAAAAATGTAACTAACTTGTTATTTTTTCAAGTTGTAAGCAACCAAGTAACCAACTTATTTGTTTGTTATTTTGTACCCAAACTTTTGGATTTCGACCTTTGTGTGTATTATGTGACCATTTTACCCCCACATTTTTTAATCATCCCATTTACATCGAGGGGTAAAATGGTCATTGTATATGAACAAAATACATGCAAAGGTCGAAGTTCAAAAGTGTTGGTATATAATAGCAAATAATAATAATAATAATAATAATAATAATAATAATAATAAAATTCGCCTACACAACACTCGGAAAAATGACATGTTTGTTACATTTTCAGGTAATTATCCAATTTTACTATTAACAGCGTGGCCGATATGATTTGCAGAAGCATATTTTATTAAAAAAATGCATTTTCCATTGATAGAATAAAAGTTACCTGAAAAGAACTCTATAGTTCGATGATGATAGAAAAACGCAGTATCCATACAAGAGTTTTACCTGCTTGTCTTGGTCAAAAAGAATTCCTTCTCGAAGATGAGAGACGAGTTTCTTTTTACTAGAACAGGTATCACTAGGAATATTGAACATGTTGATTAATACTTCCCAGTCTGTTGGTAGCTTTGTCTCCCAATACTCATCGGAGTCGGAATCTTTTACCACCTGATGCTTCCTTTTCTCTTCCAACTCATGTGCCACCTATGAAAAATACAAATTTAAATGCGTGTTAATGTATGTACTCTGCTTGCATTGATAAATTAAATCAAGTATAAATCTACCTGGACATTTAGCGTTTCTCCAAGCTCTTTCGCGACAATATCCATGGTAGGTCGTTGTTCTCGATCATCCTGCAAGCATCTGTATGCAATTTCTGAGAATTTGGTCATGGAGTATGAGCCCATGTGTTTCCTTAAACTAGGATCAATAATCTTTACCAAATTGCCCTTGTTATAGTATTCTTTGACTGATTTTCCAGAGAGGATGAAGCCATTATCAGATTCAATGATGCATAACCTTCCGCACAAAACTTCAAATAGCACAATGCCAAAAGAATACACGTCAGATTTTTTGGTCACGACTCCTGAAGTGTAGTATTCTGGTTCACAATACCCGTGTGTCCCACATCCATTTGAAACAATGAGACTCATACCAAAACCAGTTACGCTTAACTTGGACAGTCCAAGGTCAGATATTTTAGCAACCCAGTTCTCATCTATCAAAATGTTTGAACTTTTTATATCTCTGTGGATAATTGTTCGATGCCCTCCAATATGGTTATGGAGGTGGTCCAAACCACGAGCTGCATCCGCACAAATTTTGAGTCTTTCTAACCACGTGAGAGTAGTAGAACTCTCCTCATGATTACGCCTTATATATCTATCCAAACTCCCACGCGCTGCATATTCATAGACAATAACTTTCTTATTTCCCTCGTCACAATAACCGAGAAGAGAGATAAGGTTTGGATGTTCTTGACCAGAGAGCAACTGAATCTCTGTCAAAAACTCCTTTAAGCCTTGTCCGAACTGCTCATTCAGCCTCTTTACAGCAACCGTGGTATCTTTTCCATTGATTGAGAGTACTCCTTTGTATACCCAACCATATCCACCTCTTCCGATACAAGTTTTGAATTTTTCGGTGGCTATGTCTATCTTTTCAAATGGTATTCTGAGACTTTCCCAATCTTTCATTGACATCGACATATCTGTTGGTTTACAAAAACCTTATGATGTAAAGAGAGAAATTGGAGTTTAGTACTTTCATTTGTGGTTTGACAATATTGATTACATACACCCCATGACCATATCAATAGACTTTGCAAATTCATATGATATGACTAAGCTAAATCTTCAAACTTAATTATGTCACATAAACTTTTTTATTATTAAATTTGCCGGTCAAGGTGCAACAAATTAAGCATCATGCATATACAATTAATGTAACAGCTACGCCACATGCATTCCAAGTATTCCCCATTAAGAGAAGAGAATAATCTCATAATTTTTACACAATACACGGCGATCATTTAAAAAAGGGTTATTGCTCTCAAGAGTCATTGTACTTTTAAAAAATGTTCATTTGAGTCGCTATACAATTTTTTTGTTTATTAAGATCATTGTTCTAATTGTTTTATTCAAGGAGACCATTATATTACTCAAAATTTTTTATTTTGGTCACTGCACTACTTTTATATTTATACAAGTCATTAAACTTGCCAAAACATGTTACTTAGATTATCAAATTTGTTAATCAAAATATGTTTTAAAAAGTGTAATGTTCGAAATTACAAAATATATATTAAAATTATTGATGGATGATAAGTATTTGAACATAGTGCATATTGTTATATGAATGATGAGTGACATGTTTAATTTTGATAAATTAAGTATAAGTTAAACTTCATACCAGTGGAAATAAAAGGCGAAAAGCGAACAGTTGCATTTGAACGACATCAAAAGTGTATATTTATAAATGCAAAATCTAATGACTTGTTTAGCTTGAAAACAATTTGGATCCATATGCACAGATACAATGTTGAAATATGTGTCCATTGTAATTAGTGATAATACATAATTTAAATGAAATACAATTAACATCGAAAAACAAGCATAAAAATAAATACATACATGCAAAAAAATATGATAAACACTTTTGAATAGTACACTTTAACAATTTTGATTACTTGAATAACATAGTCTGAAAAGTTTATCGACTTAAATAAGCATAAAAATATACGGTGACTTAAATGAATATTGTTAGTAGTATAATGACTTAAAAGTATAAAAACTTTAGCATAGTGACTTTAATAAATAAAAAAGTTGTACAATCACCTAATTGAACATTTTTAAAAAGTACAATGATCTTCGAGTGCAATAACCCTTTAAAAAAAGTACAAATTTAAAATGCTAAAAAGTAATTATATCGATTGATTTTGCAACATTATAGTATTGATCATATCCGTCCAAAATCACTCCCTCTGAATCCTTTCTTTTTTTTTCCCCATAATTTTCGGTCAAAAGGGCAACTTTGTCATTAGACCCATTTTATTTCATCCTCAAACTTAAAATTGTCATAACTTTAAAACGATAAACTTTTATTAAAAACCGATTTTATCATAATTTGCTGAAAAACATTGATGAACAACATGGATTATGATGAACAATGATGAACAACATGAAGATTGATGTTGTCTTGTCCATCAGAGTTTTATTTTTTATTTTATTTTATTTATTTTTTATTTTTTTTTATGAACAACATCACAATGTTCATAAGTTAGATCACGTCGTTCATCAGTTTACCAGTTTTCTAAACAATCACGGTGTTCATCAGTTTTCTAAAATAAAAAAAATACATTGTTCTAAGAGTGTTCTTAAAAAAAATCACGTCATTCATCATTTTTCTAAGAAAAAGTCAAAGTGTTTTAGACCACAATATTGAGTCAAGAATGAAAATAGCAAAAATGGCTCACAAAAGTAAAGAGAAACACTTGTCACTACGAGATGACTTTTAGACTTTTTCCTCCCTTTTTCTTATACCACTATTGGTACCCCTGCCCTCACCATAAAATACTCAAAAATACAAAATATTCCACTTTGACTTCTCTTAACAGTAAAATACAGTTTTTTATCAGTTTTCAATCCATATTTTTTGCTAGTTTAATTATTTTGAAATGTTAAACTTTATATTTTCTATTATGTACTTTTAGTTTTGTACTGTTGGTTAACAGATTTTTCAAATAACAACGACTCGTTACGGCCAACGACTAGGATAGAGAGAATTGACGGGGTGGCATCGAAGCAGCAGCTCATGGCGGCCGACGAGGTCTCAAAATCAAACACGCTCTAATACTATGTTAAAGGATGTTAACCCGGTAGATTACGCACATTCTCTCATTTAAGCTCACCAACAAAGATTTCCGGCGACTGTTACGATTGTTCTAGCGGAGGAGCGAGGAAGGAAGCGGCATCATTATACCGTGAGGTTTTGAGACGGGTCAACGTCACCGGTCGTAGGAATATGTATGGCGGACGACAGAGGAGAAGCAGATTTCGGCAACTCAACAACAGACAACGTTTCAAAATCATTCGACGAAAAATAATAATTATTATAATTAATCAAAGAAAAAGTGGCTCTAGTGATCTGAAAAAAGATCTTAAATAAGAAAGATAGCCACGTCATCAATGTTCTCCATACTTGTTTTGGTGCTCCACCTCCTCCTACTTCCATATCCCCCTAGTTTGACCTCACAATTTCATGATTAGTCACGCACATAAAGATGGATTTTTTTATTTTTGTTTAAGGGTCGGATTGGATTGGATGGGTTGTTTTTTGTTATTGTTTTGGCTAAGCAGGTCCTTCTATGTTGATATTTTTAAGTCACGACACTAATGTTATGTTTATGCTTTGTTATTTTATGTAACAAATTTTTTTGAGAGTCATAGGGTGTGGTTAGTACATAAGTAATTTACCGTAAATTACATGTAATTTTACTTCAAATTATATGTGAATTTACCTCAAATCACTTATGATTTATCGGAAATCACATGTGATTTTAGCACAAATTATATTTTTAAAGTGAATCATATTTGATTTACAGGTGAATCACAACAAAGAAAAAAATTACGTCTGATTTACTCATTTTTAGATTAAAACGGAATCACATGTGTTTTAGTTTATAACAACAAAGAGTAAATCACACGTGATTTATATTTTTTAATAACATAACACAAAAAAATAATAGAATCACACGTTATTTCACGAATTTATTTTATAAAAGGAAGGAATAAGTTGATAATCAATTTATTACTTTAAAGCAATGTTGCAAAAATTGCGAATCGGTAGTCGGGCCGTCGGCCACCCTGCAGTGAGTAATCGGTCAAGTCGGGATTATTCGGTGATTAATCGGATTGGCATTTCCTGCAATTTTTTGGTATTTGTGACAATCCGTACTTTCAGGTCATTTCTCGACACCGTTCATGTCTCATTATTTCAACATTTTTAGTAAACTTGGTTTACTTGTTTCAAATTCGCGTAACCTTGGAGGTTTAGCGGCGAATTCATGATCATGACATCACGTACATTTCATATGGACTATGATTAGTCTACATTTCATTGACATCATGTGCATCTCATTAGTGCATTCACGACATTTCATTTCACCTTCAACGCGTAATTTTTATTTAATAATTTTTATCGCGTGAGTTTTTATTTTGATTATTTAACCCGTTACTTTCAAAAATGATCCCGAGGTATTTTAAACTTACATTTAGTTTATAAAAACTATATTTTTAGTTTTCCTAGTGTTTCAAATTTATTTGGTATTTTAATCGTTAAAGTTAATTATTACGTCGTTTTTCTTAAAAATTGTACGATAATTATTTTATCACTCAATTTTCACAAGGAAAGTATTCTTACAATTTTTATCATCTCATTACAATCTATTTTGACCTAATAAAAACTTACTTGTACCAAAAATTCCCATTTACCTATAATTGTACATTTTCTACATATAATACTTACATTTTGTCAAAGTTTACCAATTTTTAACACAAGTTGCAAGATTTAAAAAAAATGTAAATATCTATTCCCCCTTGGCGACAAGGGGAGGATGTAGTAAGTGATTGGTATGGTGCATGTTTCTAATAATTTCACTTAGTCATAAAAAGTCTTACTTGACAAAATTTTCTCATTCATTCACATACTCATAAGTGTTAAACAAAAAAAATCCTCTCCTCTTTTGCTCCATCAAGAACCGGCCAAGCATCAAGGTGCCAAGGGGATCAAAAATTTTATTGAGTTCAAGTGTTGTTACAACCTAGATATATCCTTTATATGGTTTTGAAATAAAAACCAAGGATATTTAAGTTAATCCTTGTTACTTACACCTCTTCATTTTCACTAGTAAGCATATTCTTATCATTTTCATGTTTCCTTGTCATTTTCATATGTTCCTTTTCATTTTTGGAGCTTATATGCATGTTATGTGATTTATACCATTTATTTCATGATTTTAGAGGTTTTATATACTATTGGTCATCCTATAATTACTCCCATGGTATTCTTTGGTCTTGATGGTGATTAGGAACCCATGACACCCTAAGAAGGTGTATGGTAGGATTAGATTAGTTTTGGAGTTGATTTGAAGGGATTAGAATAGTTTTGTCCGAGAAAAACTATTTTCGATAACTATATTTTGTGTTCTGTCCTTAATTCGAATTTCTGGAAAAACCTACTGTTGGTACGACATTTTGGCCTTGATATTTAGAAAATATACTTTAAAACGAATCCGTGGCCGCTTGAACGGATAAAAACGGACTTATAACGAAGAAGTTATGGATTTTTAAAGTTTGACGACTAAAAGTATAGTTTCGAAAATTTCGACTTCTTTGTTTTACATATTTCGGGTCAAAACGAGCCTTAAGCTTCACAAATTATTTCGACTTGTCAAAATATATTAGTTTACTTCGACGAAGCTAAGGACATATTTTACGAGAAAACGGATTTAAAACGACAAAGATATGGCCGTTTCATAAAGTTGCCGTAACTATTAATTTCAAAAATTATATTATTTTTACGATTCAAGTATTTCATTAGTCAGAAGGCTATGTTTGCGTCGCTTTTAACTATGATGCAAAACTTTTATAACGAAGTGTCTTCTAGTAAAATCAAGTTCATCGGCCATATTTTCAAAACAAAAAGCCGTTTGTAAGCGGAGTTATAGTGAATTATTTACGGATGTTCAAACTTGGCGAAACTCATTTTTCGCACACAATTAGCAAAACCACTATCTTTAGCCTTTGATATCTTTATGATCGAGACCTTTTGGACGAAAACTCCTGAATCGAAACTTTTAGATATCGATACAAACTTTCCAAAACCGTCGAGTTCGTTTCTAACGATCGACGACACCGCTTTTACGGCTAGTTTTCCCGAGTCATTTTGTTAATTTCAAGAAAATTCGACGACATTGTTTTACTGACGAAAATGGTAATTTCACCAAAAATCATTATAAAACCATTGTAGGATGACATTTTGACGTAAAACATGTAAAGTCATTTTGAAGGGTCAAGACGTCAAAAGAGTATTTTTCGACGACGTGTAATATTTTCAAAACCCGTAAATGGTATAAAGAACATACGAAGTGCATGCATAGCATTACATTGCAACTCATGACATATCATATCATTCGTGATAGGTCCCGTTGACGATTACATTAAACCTCGGTGTACTCACTTTTGCCGTTATTCCGCTTTATCCAAGTGAGTTTTCATAGCCCGCTTTTACATGCTTTCGATTATTTTCAAACCCACGGGAGAATACATTGCACTACATTTTTTTTGTACGATACCAAGTATGTTAAATTCATTACATTGCTTAAGTTACCACATTTGCCAATTTGAAAGTCCCCATTACTTGAACATGAACCGTTAATCTTTGAAGCGAGGATGAGTGGATAGATCTATCGAGGGTGACGCCCATCCGGTTGGTGAATCCCAACCAGCAAACGGATGCATTTCATTTGATTACATTACGGAGTTGTCCGCAAACACTGCAGGGCATACATTATTGAACAGTCTAGTTTCGGGGTCATGGGCTTAGAGCAATTGTAACATTATTTTACGTGACTTGATTGTCATGCATGGTCTATACTTGTGTAGTCGTATAAAACATTTACATAAACCTATGATTTCTCACCAACATTATTGTTGACGTTTTAGCAATGTATTTTCGTGTAATCGAGGCACGCTCATCATGACATGGTTTAGGGACCTATATTTTGAGTCGCGACGTCGACTTACATTATGTACATTATGGCTCTTTATTTTAAAACATCGCTTGATTTGTAACATATTTGTATTTCCGTAAACTTTGTAAACCTTTTGGGACCGATGTTGTACTGATTGTTTTATGAAATATCCAACGATGTGTTTTTAAACGACACTTTAGGTCGTTTAATATAACTGTGATGGTGCTATGACAGTCAAGCCCCTGTGAATTCCATTCCACGCAAAATGTAAATTGGGGTGTGACAAGATTTCGAGACCAAACTAAAATTTAACCGATTCCAAGCCGCTATGTTTCCAAACCTCAACAAAAGGCTCAATTCTGATTATGATGCCCATAGTGCGTTATAAGTGAAATATACGATCCCCAAATTAAGTAGAATGCCTAAATTATTATTTTTTTAAAAATGATCGATTTGCCCGATTCAGCCGATTTTTTAACGATTCGGCCGTTTTTTACCGATTCGGCTGATTTTTTACCGATTCAGCCGATTAATCGGCCGATTTGGCCGATTTTTTGACTGCTTAGTGTTGATTTTTTTCCTAGGCCGATTTTCGACCGATTTTTAAAAATCGACAAGGTACTCTGCCGATTAACGATTAATCGGCGATTAATCGGCCGAGTTGACCGATTTTTGCAACATTGCTTTAAAGATTGCATATGAATGGTTAAATCACATGTGATTTTTTTTGTAAGCTGTGTTTCCAAGTCGACATAGCAAGCCGGCTAAAATCACATGTGATTTATAAAATCATAAGCGATTTTTAAAATTACAAATCACGTGTGATTTTTCTAGGCGAAAATTAGAAAAAGAAAAAGTTAGTCGAAAGTATAAAAAAGTGCATATCTATAGAAATATAATTTAATTATCTTCGCGATGGTGTATTTTTCGTAATAACACAAAAACAATTAGTAACTACAATCCTAAAACCGAACCGAATTCAAATTCGGTTTTCGGTTCAATTTAATCCTATCACTCTTTCATTCTACGCAATATACTTTCAAATTTGGAACGATCTACATAATATGACCGGGAACTAGTAGGTTCCTAGGTTACAAACTTTGAAAAGTTACAGAAATGGTCCTTGTCGCTTGCGTTGACTTTCACTAGTCATCCATTGACTTTTTTTTCCAGTAATGGTCCTTTTGGTTTGCATTAACTTTCATTTTAGTCAATTTTTATACTTTTTCACCCGTTCACTTACGTTTTTATCTGTTTTCATCATATTTTAATGTTTCCGTCCGTTTTTATACGTTTTAGCCTGTTTCTTACGTTTTATCTGTTTTTTGTACGTTTTTCGTCCGTTTTTATACGGTTTCGTCTGTTTTTATACGTTTTTGTTCCTTTTTATACATTTTCATCTCCTTTTTTTACATTTTCATCCCATTTTATACGTTTTCGTCCGATTTCATACGTTTTCTTACTTTTTTTTATCCCTTTAAGTCTGTTTTTATACGTTTTCATCCCATTTTATACGCTTTTGTCCGATTTCATACGTTTTCTTACTTTTTATCCCTTTTCGTCCGCTTTTATACGTTGTCATCCGCTTTTATACATTTTCATCCGCTTTTATTCGATTTTATATGTTTTCATACATTTTGTTATGGTTTTATTTGTTTTCGCTATAAAATTGTTTTTTCTAAGATTAAGCTAACCCAATTGTGTCCCATTGTAATTTATTTATTTATTTAGTTATTTTATATTTTTATTTATTAATTTTTTTGCGGCAAAGAGAACATATATATATATATATATGGGAATATATTAGCTACAATTTATTGTAGCTAATTGGCTACAATTTTGTGCTTTAAATGTGGGTCCCTGATTCTTTTTGTGGGTCCAGATTCTTTTCTGTGGGTCCCTGATTCATTGCTAGTGTATTTTTTATGAAGGATTGTAGCTAATTGGCTACAAAAATTGTAGCTAAGTTATCCCTATATATATATATATATATATATATATATATATATATATATATATATATATATATATATATATATATATATATATATATATATATATATACCATCGAGGCTCAACACCGCTGAAGAAGTTACAACCAAGAGACAAGATTTCAAATGACAACACCATTTGAAGAAAAATTACAACCAATTTGCTTTTTAGTTCATATGAAACTAAGCACAATCTTTGATATTAGTACTATTGTCTACAAAGTGGTAATGATGACTACTGCACTACAACAGGGTATTGCTATTTACACTCTATCCCATCAATAGTCATTTCGTATTCAAAAGGTGAGTATTAGTTACGTTTACATGAAATTATGCTAATTTCGTCCGATTTCATACGCTTTCTTACTTTTTTATCCCTTTAAGTCCGCTTTTATACGTTTTCATCCCATTTTATACGCTTTTTGTCGATTTCATACGTTTTCTTACTTTTTATCCCTTTACGTCCGCTTTTATACGTTGTCATCCGCTTTTATACATTTTCATCCATTTTATTCGATTTTATATGTTTTCATACATTTTGTTATGGTTTTTATCTGTTTTCGTTTACAAAATTGTTTTTTTCTAAGATTAAGCTAACCCAACTGTGTCCCATTGTAATTTATTTGTTTATTTATTTATTTTATATTTTTTATTTATTAATTTTTTTGCGGCAAAGAGAACACACACACACACACACACACACACACACACACAT
Organism: Chrysanthemum lavandulifolium; assembly: GCA_022545495.1. Taxonomy (NCBI): domain Eukaryota; kingdom Viridiplantae; phylum Streptophyta; class Magnoliopsida; order Asterales; family Asteraceae; genus Chrysanthemum; species Chrysanthemum lavandulifolium. The sequence goes on from CM040240.1 coordinate 297,358,396, forward strand.
ATATATATATATACCATCGAGGCTCAACATTGTTGAAGAAAAGTTACAACCAAGAGACAAGATTTCAAATGACAACACCATTTGAAGAAAAATTACAACCAATTTGCTTTTTAGTTCATATGAAACTAAGCACAATCTTTGATATTAGTACTATTGTCTACAAAGTGGTAATGATGACTACTGTACCATAACAGGGGTATTGCTATTTACACTCTATCCCATCAATAGTCATTTCGTATTCAAAAGGTGAGTATTAGTTACGTTTTACATGAAATTATGCTAATTTCGTCCGATTTCATACGTTTTCTTACTTTTTTTTATCCCTTTAAGTCCGTTTTTATACGTTTTCATCCCATTTTATACGTTTTTGTCGATTTCATACGTTTTCTTACTTTTTATCCCTTTACGTCCGTTTTTATACGTTGTCATCCGTTTTTATACATTTTCATCCATTTTTATTCGATTTTATATGTTTTCATACATTTTGTTATGGTTTTTATCTGTTTTCGTTTACAAAATTGTTTTTTTCTAAGATTAAGCTAACCCAACTGTGTCCCATTGTAATTTATTTATTTATTTATTTATTTTTTATTTTATATTTTTATTTATTAATTTTTTATGCAAAGAGAACACACACATATATATATATACACACATATATATATATATATATATATATATATATATATATATATATACATACCATCGAGGCTCAACATTGTTGAAGAAAAGTTACAACCAAGAGACAAGATTTCAAATGACAACACCATTTGAAGAAAATTACAACCAATTTGCTTTTTAGTTCATATGAAACTAAGCACAATCTTTGATATTAGTACTATTGTCTACAAAGTGGTAATGATGACTACTGTACCATAACAGGGGTATTGCTATTTACACTCTATCCCATCAATAGTCATTTCGTATTCAAAAGGTGAGTATTAGTTACGTTTTACATAAAATTATGCTAATTTTGTACATGAACAACAATCCCAGTATGGCAGGATGCAACATCTGAATTTAATAAGGTTATAATTAGGAGAAGAACCTTATGCGCCTCCTTTGGATGATTAGCCGATCTATATTCCTTACACAAAATATCCTCTGTTGTGTAACATGGGCACAACTAACTAAATAATCTATTGCAAAAAACAGTCTAGATTTTAAAATTTAGTTAAATTAGGCAGCAAAAACAGAGAAGAGGTGGCAACAAACAATATAAAAGAGGAGTCTTGAGAAAGTACTTTCAAATATGTTGTTGATGTTCTATGTGAAATTTCATCGAGCACCTGGTGTGTAGACAACAAACTCTAATCCGGCATATGGTCTGCTGAAATAAGAATCAAAATGAACTTATGATCAAACAAAAAGCAAATTAAATCTTACTTAACAAAAAAAAATCCATTTTTAAAAGGAAAAGAAAACAACTAATGTAAACAAACAAAAGAGGAACTTAAACGAACCTTGAACTTTAACCAAAAAAAAAAAGGAAGGACATGTTGATGTCTGAGGTCAAATTAACTAATGTTCAAACAGAAAAAATCTTCTTGAGGTTTTAAATGATGGCTAGCTTCTTTTGATTGCTTAGGCATACTCCTCCTGAATAACACAAAATAAAAACAATTAAGGAAAAATCAAAATGTGAGAAATCTATTTGGCTTACGGATTCACAGAACCTTTTAGATTGTGATGAAGAAGATGACGCTTAAAAGAGGAAGTAAAATATTACTGTATGATTTTGAATTCCAAAAGAATAGACAATGTGCCAAGATATCTGATTTTTAAATTCAAATTCTAGAAATTTGTGCAGGAAAGTCAATAGATAGCACTTTGGCGTTTAAAAAAAAAGAAATCTCGTTAAGGAAGATACAGAAGGTACCTTTTTATTATTTTTGTTCTGTTGGCAAAAACCTTTAAGTCCTTCATTGTTTTCATTTCTATGAGCTTATTGTAACTGGTGCAATTTTGGAAAATGTATCTGTCACAGTTACTTCAATTTTGGATAATGCATCTTTCAGTCCATCGGAAAACAGAAAGGAAGATGAGAAACCAGGTATTTTGAATTTTTGAGGTCAAATGTGTTATAAAAAATAAGAAAGTAGTTATCTTCAAGCTCAAATCAACAACCTTTGTTATCTTCCATAATTTGGGCTTCAAATCGCGATATATTATCAGCAATAACACAGAAAATGGACAAGCACTAATATAGTAGCAAGAAACTAAATGCAGATCTTAAATGCTTGTCCATTTTTCTGTGTGATAGCTGATATTATATCGCGATTTGAAGCTTTTGTTCTAGTTACCCTTTTCATTGTTTTCATTTCTATGAGCTTATTGTAACTGGTGCAATTTTGGAAAATGGATCTGTCACAGTTACTTCAATTTTGGGTGTAGATGTTATGCACACGACAGTCGGTCCTTTCAGAATCCGTCACAGCATTTTAACAATTGGTGAATGCGAGCTTCTTAGTACTTCGTTTAAAAATGGTGGCGATAGCATGAGGGTAATTTGTGTTGACGATGCTGACCGATTTGCTGTTAGTAAGGGGGATTTTTGGGAGACGCTAAGTCCAGAACAACATATGTCAAACGTATTGATAAATCATGTCACAGAAGTCTTGAATATAAGACAAATTCGCAACGGAACCATAGAAAGATGGTATTTTCCTACATATAATCAGAGTTCCAGAATATATTCTTCGAGATCCGAGAAGTCCAACGTGAAGTATTATATCACAAAAGAAAATTTATTATCGGTGAACCAGGTAATCTTCGTGAACTTAATAGTCTCATTTTTTAAAATTGAAAAAACATTATGCAAAGCACTTGGGTGAATACTGGAACTAAGTAGTTGATTCTTATGTATAGATATTTTTTCCTGTGGTCAAAGACAAACATTGCTACATGTTTGTATTCGATAATCCAAAAAAGCAGTTGCAAATATGGGATTCAATGGAAAGGGGCGGTGTGAAAGAATACGAGCAAGAGACAAAAAATCTGGTAATGAACAGTGCCCTTTGATCTTTAGCAAAACTTTGCACGTGGTACTGATCATACTTCATTTTGTAGCGTTGTTTCCTGGTTGATGTCACCAAAGTAAAAGAATTCAATAACTATATCTTGACTATGGCTGGCGTGCCGCAACAGACCAACACTTATGATTGTGGGATATATGTATGTCGCTCTATGGAATATCCTGATGAGGTGATGCAATTCCATAAGCATACGGTATGGTCAAAATAATGTTGCTCCACATAATCTATTACTGTATATATACATATGTAACATTACACTCTGAAAATTGATATTGCAGTGGATCAGCCACGAGCAAAGATGTCTTCTGGCATTCAGAATCTTAACAGCTGCTGAAAACACTCATAATATTTCATGTAAAGGTTCTGCAAGTCAAAGCAACCAGAACTAAATATTGATCAAAGGTAGTGATCACTTTAGGTGTGAATATGGAGACGGGAAATGAGTGATTTGAAACTAAGCAACAGTTGTTGCCTCAACCTAAATACTAGATTTTTGAATACCCTTTTTAGGAGTTCATTGAACTTATAAGAAAAGGAAATTACCAGCCTCTTTGAATTTGGATTATTCCGTGTATACCCAATCTTCCTATAATCTATTTAAAATAATCAATATTTTCGTATAATCTTCCTATTCAAATTTGTATAATCTTCCAATTATCTATGTTAGATAATCATGGTTCCAATAAAATGTGTTGAAGGAGTATTACCGCTGGTAGTAGTCAGGTCTATTACCACTGATAATCTATTTATAGAAGGATTATTACCACTGATAGTAGTCTGTTTTAGACCATTTTCATATATTTATAGATCCAAGTTAATTCTAGAGTAAAATTACAAAGTCGATGGACTATAAAAACTTGATAAAAAAGGAGATATGTGGAAGTAGTATTACCACTGGTATTAGTCTATTTTAGACCCGTTTAATCTATTTATAGACCAAAGTTAATTCTAAAGAATTTTCAGATAATCTTCCTATTCAAATTTGTATAATTTCCCATTATCTATGTTAGATAATCATGGTTCCAATAAAATATGTTTAATGGACTATAAAACTTGATAAAAAAGGAGATATATTGAAAGAGTATTACCTCTCATAGTAGTCTATTTTAGACCCTTTTAATCTATTTATAGACCAAAATTAATTCTATTTATATCCCGACTATGGTTACGTGCCGCAATGCATCAACACTTATGATTGTGGGATATATGTATGTCGCCTATGGAATATCCCGATGAGGTGATGCAATTCCATAAGCATAAGGTATGGTCAAAATAATGTTGCTCCACATAATCTATTATCAGATATATACATATGTAACATTACACTCGAAAATTGATATTGCAAAGGATCACCACGAGCAAAGATGTCTTCCGCATTCGTAATCTTAACAACCGAAAACACTCATAAAATTTCATGTAAAGGTTCTGCAAGTCAAAGCAACCAGAACTAAATATTGATCAAAGGTAGTGATCACTTTAGGTGTGAATATGAAGACGTGAGTGATTTGAAATGACCATTTTCAGATATTTAGCAGTGGTTCCGGCTTGGATATTTAGCCCTTGAAAATCCGAAGATAGCTTGTTTCCCGAATCTCAGCCTCATAAAACACTCTCTCTGATGCAGCTGTGATCTTCCGTGTGCTTGTTCCAGTCCTTGTCTTTAAACTCATCAGCCTCAGCAAGCTGGTTGCTGTCCAACCATGCAATGGCCTCATCAATAGCATCCTTGATCTTTTTCTTGTCACCAGGGTTCAACTTCTCACCGATCTTCTCATCCTTCACGGTGTTCCTCATATTCTAGGCGTAGTTCTCAAGAGCATTCTTGACGCTGTGAGTCACTGAAGTAGGCAGAGATTGTAACGACAACGTTCTTTACGGTTGAACCAAGGAAAGTCTCAGCGATTTCCTTCTTCTTGATGAGGACCATACAAAAGGCCGGAGGTCCTTTATACCTTTGGTAGAACCGAAGCGCCTCTCTACCTTAGGTAGGGGTAAGGCTGTCTACATCTTAACCTCCCCCAAACACCGGAAACGGTATTGGGTACCCATAACCCGTGGAAGACGGGCTACAGGGCACCGGATCAACCCAAAAAGCAATTAAACGACCGCGGTGGGAATCGCAGGTATGAGAGTCGCAACCAACAACGGTCAGAAGGGCGAAAACCAGGCAAATTCACCCCTAACAATGACGCCAAAGGAGGTGTTCGCTGTGGAAGGAGCCAATTGGCCCAGGCCACCACCGATCAACACGCCAATGGACAAGCGCGTGGGCAATGGATTCTGTGATTACCATGGAGAAAAGGGCCTTCTAAAAGGAGCCTATATGGTGCCACATGTTCAACTCCACATTGATTGGCAATGCGCGAACATGGTTCGACAACCTAAGTACTTCTTCTAAGCATGATGGGAGCTGGAGGATCCGAAATTGACCGGAATGTGGAATCCCTATCCTTGTCGCTTTGAGTATCGGTTAACTCTTTTAGGGTTTTTATGTGACCGCCCGCTAATCGAGTATCGGTTAACTCTTTTTACTTCAAAAAAAATCCGATAAATCCAGATTCTATAAGTAACGGTATATAACCGGTTATATACACCTGTGAATAAATAAAGCATGTATATCACCGGTTGTTTAGATTTTAACCGGTTGTTTACTGTTTTGAAAACCTTCCGATCCATTTTAAAACTAATTTCAACCCATTTTTTCATAGTTTAAACCCAGTGGACAAGCGCGTGGGCAATGGATTCTGTGATTACCATAGAGAAAAGGGCCTTCTAAAAGGAGCCTATATGGTGCCACATGTTCAACTCCACATTGATTGGCAATGCGCGAACATGGTTCGACAACCTAAGTACTTCTTCTAAGCATGATGGGAGCTGGAGGATCCGGAAATTGACTGGAATGTTGAATCCCTATCCTTGTCAGCTTTTCGAGTATCGTCACGCCAGTGGACAAGCACAACTACTCCTTTTATTTTAGAAGGTGTCTAATAGGTATACCTTTTACTATAGAAGGTGTGTCTTTGTCACACCTTTTACTATAGAAGGTGTTTTATAAATCTACCTTTCATCGAACAGCAACGATAGCGACTCAGGCCACTGGAAGGTCAGAGGGCGAGGACGATACAGGAACCTTATACCCGTAATCAAGAATCTTATCAAGAAATTGAATGATAAGGTTCCGCAGACCTTTGACGAGCTCATGAGGCAAGTCAGGCCTTCATCCGTGCGGAGGACGCAATGGCATATAGCGTAAGAGGGTATTCGCCACAGGCACCGGATCAACCCAAAAGTAATTGAACGATCGCGGTGGCAATCGCAGGTATGAGAGTCACAACGAACAACGGTCGAAGGGCGAAAACCGTGCAAATTCACCCCTAACCATGACGCCAAAGGAGGTGTTCACTGCGGAAGGAGCCAATTGGCCCAGGCGACCACCGATCAACACGCCAGTGGACAAGCGCGTGGGCAATGGATTCTATGATTACCATGGAGAAAAGGGCCTTCTAAAAGGAGCCTATATGGTGCCACATGTTCAACTCCACATTGATTGGCAATGCGCAAACATGGTTCGACAACCTAAGTACTTCTTCTAAGCATGATGGGAGCTGGAGGATCCGGAAATTGACTTGAATGTGGAATCCCTATGCGGGTATAAGGTGTGTCAAAGATACACCTTTTACTTTAGCAGGTGTATTATGAGTACATCTTTTGTTTTAGAAGAAGTACTTCTAATATAAGTACTTCTTCTAAGATTAAAGAGGTACTTGTTTTACACCTTTATATTTTAAAAGAGGTAGTTAAGCAACCTCGGGGCCCAATCACGCAGAGACGAAGAGGTCGTGACCCGACGCACAAGTGCGCATGAAAGGCTCGGACCTCGCAGGAAAACGGGAATTCCACTACCTACTCATGAGGTAGGAGCATAAGTCGACGGGACGCCCCAAAGACACATGCACTCAACGAGCGACGACTCCACTAGTTCCGATTCGAACCATCCCATCGCAGCGACAAATGGGGGGGCTCTCCTCGCACTCCTCGGACAACAATGATAGCAACTCAAGAGCATTGAGGGTTTCGAGGAGTTGCTATATTTCAACCCATTTTTTCATAGTTTAAACCCAATATGAAACAATCAAAACATGCAACACCTTTGAATAAATAAAGCATGTATATAACTGGTAGTTACCGTTTTGAAAACCCAAAAGGAGACTTATCTAATCCGCCCATCGTACAGTCAAGTTTGAATTTGAGTTCCGTGTTCATATCCCGATTTGGAGCCCTAATGTAACACCCCAGAATATAATTATGTGTCTTCTCGTGCTCGGCTTTGAACACAACTTCTATTATAAAAGGTATATTTATAAAACACCTTCTAAAATAAAAGGTGTGACAAAGACACACCTGCTATTGTAAAAGGTATGCGGGTATAAGTTGTGTCAAAGATACACCGATACATTGGGTCCTTGGAGAGGCATATAGTAGACTTGTTATCGCAGTATATTGAAGTTGGTTGTGCCATTTCCCAGTTTAGATCACTTAGGAATGAAGCAAAGTGTCGAACGGTGTTTGACTTGAAGGAAAGTCAAATTCAAATTCAAACTTGAAGGAACTCAAATTCAAACTTGACTGTACGGTGGGCGGATTAGATAAGTCTCCTTTTGGGTTTTCAAAACGGTAACGACCAGTTATATACATGCTTTATTTATTCAAAGGGGTAGCATGTTTTGATTGTTTGATATTGGGTTTAAACTATGAAAAAATGGGTGGTTTTCAAAACTGTAAACAACCGGTTATATACATGCTTTATTTATTCACAGGTGTATATAACCGGTTATATACCGTTACTTATAGAATCTGGATTTATCGGTTTTTTAGGAAAAGAGTTAACCGATACTCGATTAGCAGGCGTTCTGGGACGTTGAGTCGGCGTGTGGCAACTTTCTCCCATGCGAAGTACGCGAACTGGAAGATCCTCCACCCGTTTTCGTCATCGAGGATAGCTTTGGCGCACTCAGGCTCTTGTCCATGCTTCTTCGTGTTACACCTTTTATTTTATACCCTTACTATAGAAGGTGTACATATTATACGCCTTCTAAAATAGAAGGTGTGTCCTAGTTACACCTTTTATTTTAGAAGGTCGGGGCTCTCACCCTCTCCGGCGCCCCCTTCCAGGGACTTGGGCCCGACCCGTTGCTGAGGACGCTTCTCCAGACTACAATTCGAACAGCGAAGCCGCCCGATCTTGTGTGCGAATTGACCAAAGGATCACCCCCAAATCGGAGATACTTAAGAAATTAAGGGGAGGCCTAAGTTCTGAGAGACCGGGTCTCTGTACAATAAGTCTAGATTGTATCTGGTGGTTAATGACTCTAAGTAGATGATAAGGATTTAAAACATACATTTTTAGGGGGTCATTTTAAGCCCTAAATCGATAAATTATATATCTCATATCGCTAAAATCATTCCTTTCACATTTTAGGTCTTTAGGAAGCAAATTGTTGGAATCAAGCACTTTTGGACGAAAAGGAGTGAAAGCATGAAGAAAACAACAAAGTCAAGATTTCAAGGCTGATTTCTGCACCTGACGGCCTCCCAACTCAAAGGGTGAAGCCGTCGCTTACAAGGATTTCTAAAAAGTCTCAAGCGACTGCTCAGGTCATATTTTGGTTTTACAACATTCCAGAAGGGCGTTGCCCTTTATTTTACACCAGAGAAAACTAAAACATGGCAATAACTAATCCACACTTCCTAAACTGACGCCGTCCCAACGATGACTTGTCCATAACGAAATCCTAATGATGGCGACCAGACGGCGTCACCATCAAAAGCGGCGACGCCGCAAGTGTAATTCTATATAGACTTCGAGTTTTATGTATTTCATGTGTAATATTTTGGAGAGTACACCTAGTTCATTCATAGTCCGACATGGGCAATATTTTAGGGTTATAAACCCTTCTTTACACTCAAAGATAAGTTTGTTTATGCAATCTATCACCATATTTATCCTATGTTCAATTGTTTGTTTGTGTTCATGCTTATCTATCATGCGTAGCTAAATTATTCTTATCTTTCCTTAGATCTATGAAACCTATTTGTTGATTATTGTTAGGTTGTCTCTTTTTTTAAAATGTAGATGCTAGAGTAAGGAAAACTGGCTTCTTCCTTAATTGTTGCGAGCTTGAACGTCCTAAATAGTAAAAATCTTGAGTGCACTTGAGCCATCGTTGTGCTTATTGCATGAGTTGTAGCTTTAGGATAATAGAGTATTCGGGGATACTACGGTACTTGGAGATCCTAGATAGTCTAGAGGAGTGTTACAATTCATAGAACTAGGGAATTAGGCACCCCTGTGACTAACACGGAATACAAGACACCAATTAGAATGAGGATGTGACAATTCAACCGACCAATGAGAGATAACTAGAGAGTAAGAAAATCTAAGTAAACACGCTTTTAATTATCATAGGAACATACCCAATCAATCCATAGATTTTCTTATTTTCATTAGTGATTAGTTTTTTAATTTTAATTGTTAAGTTGTTAAAATTGGTAGAATTACCAAACCCTCACTCCTAAACCCCAGGATTTTTACTTGCATTCAAAAAAAATATAAAAAAAGATAAAAATAATCACCCTCAACCTTACCTTCTCGTCATACATCTCTATTAGCATCTCTATTCCCCTAGGGAACGATCAACACCCTAGGCTTACCCATACCACACTGCAACGATTAGGTATACTGCCTAGTGGGTTGTAAAGCTTGTTCTCAGAAAAGGAAGTCTTTCGAGCCCGAACCTGCTATCATGTTTTTGGCGTCGCTGCCAGGGAATAGAATTGCTAGTTAGGTTTCTATCTCGATTAGGTTTACTTGCTTGATTCGTATCAAGTGAGCTTTTTTTTTCCTCTTAGCTTTCTTGTAGTCTATCCCCCTTCTTTGTCTTTTTCTTCGTAGATCTCGTCACTTTCCATGATTCACATCTTTTTCCGTAAGAACTTTACACTACCTGCCCTAATCCCTGCTATAGAGAATGCGAATCCACCCATCTCTCACCCGTTCATCACTTTGGTAGTCACCTAGAGTATAATGAAATAAATGGCGACATAATAGTCCTTTTATGATTGATTCGGTGAGGAATTTGATGATGGGGAGGCATTTGAGGATGGAGAAGTCATCGATGAAGTTAGGATTGAGATGGAAGAAGATCCTCTAAATGTTTTGACCCTAGGTGTAGAATGAGAAAGGTGGTACCTTCAACATGCAATTCCCTTGTAAACTAGGATTTGAAAGTTTTGATGCTTACTTGAATTCGTTCTTACCTTTAAGCTTAATCTCAAGGAATTTATACAACAAAATTAGGTAAACGAGTTAGCTTATTAAGGAAACAATGTTGTTAATTTTGTCACGCATTTGCACGTGTTTGTTGGAAGTTTTGCTTATTTGGTAGAGTTCATGGTCTTAGAAGACTTAGGAGAGTTCATTGATAAAAGCCTCACTCAAGTAATATTTGGAAAACCCTTTAAGAGAATGACTAAGTTGAATGAACGGATGGTTGGTGGTTTAATTGCATTCTCTGATGAACTTGAGGATTTTGTCTATTAAATGCCCGTACACACCCTAGGTTTAAACACAAAAATATCGAGGCATGTAACTGAATGGCCCCTATTTCATTACTTAGTGAAAGAGACAAGTAAAAGGGACTTAGGCATTCTTATGAGAAAAATAAGAGATATTATAAAAAAAAATGTATAGAGTTAGGATATGATTATAAGAAAGATGAAAGAATATTAGAGTGGCTTAGATATGGGCACGTGAGCATGCATGAGATGGCGTAGGGTATGACTTCGAGTCTAGCAACAAGACTCATAAATAAAGAAAAGCGCTTCTTGGGAGACAACCCATGTCTAATTGTTTGCATATTTGTTTTTCAATTTTGTTTCTGTGTTTTATATATCTTTTTCATTGTTGCTTAATTCTCATGTTTATTTTGTGAAAATGCTTTATTTTGTTTTTAACTTCGTCTTAATTGCATATAATGGTATTTACAAAAAAGTAAGTGTAGGGAAGATCATATATGTTTTTAGAACTTGTAAGAACATGAGATTAACAATAAGTAGAATTGTATATAATTGTGTGTTTGTTAGTGTCAAATGCTTGTATCGAGTAATAATGGATGTTTTGCAGGAATTTTTCCAGGCCTTTAAAGAAGTAGTTTTTCCAGAATTTTTCCGAAAAACGTATCGGACTCTTTCTTTCAGAACAACCTGACGGAATCGGTTCTAAAGCCCGACGGCGTCAGGCAATGTATAAACAGATTCAATATTTTCTTTTCTGTCTAATTTGTAATATTTTTGGAAACTTTTGATTCTTAATTTTCTAGAAAATCTGCAGACATCCATTCCACAAGGATTGTATCTTACTTGCTTTCTAGTGTAGTTTTGTTTCTTATATAGTTTATACCGCTGATTTTAGGCGAGGTTTCGTTTCGTTTTCTTATAAGTGTGCAGGTTATATTAGACAAGAAGATGAAGTACATGATGGAAGCAACACTTATTACTTGCTCATTCTTCTTGGAAGAATATTTAACCGCAACTCTACGCATATCCTACCGAGCTAATCAGGGAGTATTAGTTTCTCTCTTTTATTTACCTTTATTTATCATAACTTTGATACTTTCGAATAACATTGAGGACAATGTTCAGTTTAAGTGTAGGGAGGAAGAGTAAAACAATAACTTAAAAACTATTCACTCACTTGATTTTTGTCTTGTCCTTAGTAATTTATGTAATAAACTATGAGAAATATTTCTTAGGGTAATTTTAGCACCAAATTAAAAAAAAATTATGGCATTTACGAGTAAAACTTTAGTCTTAATAACGCGTCTCATGGATAGGAATTATATGACTAGCACAAAAACCGTAAACCACTCAAATTTAACCCAAAAAATGTGAGGTTCGCCCCTAGATCTTTAGGAATAAAAGCATTCATCTTTAATGCTTAGTGAGTGTAACGGTAATATAATAGATTCTAGAACTTGTTTTCGATGCATCCCAAGATCACTAGTGAGACTACATTCGTGTAGTTAGGATTAACTAAATGATAAGAGGCATTAGGATAACCCTTGTTTTGAACCTGTAATTTAATTACGTCACCCACATCGGTTGAGTAATTTTTCCCGCACCCTTGCGATGTACTCATCTTTAGAACGCGATACCCATAGTTAACCCCTCGAGCCTGTCTTTTTGCGGTTCTCGTGATGTTTCAATTTCGAATATCAATAAAGAGCATTGTTTACAATCCACCCCAAATGTTACAACCAAATCGGCTTAGCCTACCTTGTATGCACTCATCTTTAGTGCATTTTTGTAATCATTGTTTAAACCCTTAGTTTAATTTTCTAGTTACTTGCATGGTTGCTGAGTCGAGTCATATCCTTTGTACATAGTTTTGGGACGATAGGGACTCATGGGTTAAAGTAGTATTTTATGGAGTAACGGAAAGGAACAATAAATTCAATTTATTTTTGTCTACGTAATTAAGTACTCCAAGTGTTTTGATCTTTTCAAATCGGGTCAATTAGTGTTAGTGAAATAAAAACTCAAGTGTAGGGATGCTCTTATAAATCCCTTTATTTTGATGTTATCTTCTAGGATAATAGAGTAAAAAGGTATGAAAAAAAATCGAAAAAAAGAGAGTAAAAAAAATTAAAAAATAAAAGAATAAAAATAAATAAAAAAAGGCCTACCATTCTATATCTATCTTTATGTTTTATGTTTTTAAGTTTATGTTTATGCTTTGTTGCAAGTTGTTATCTAGTGTTAGTGAGTCGCGTCTTGGCTTAGCAACGCGCTTTACATGCTTGTAACGTAAGATTTTGACTTGCCACCACTAAATATCCCCATATCCAACAAAACCATTTATTTTCCTACCCGAAGCTTATCATTATAAACCTTTTTAAAGACCTCTTAGATAGTTATTCCTAGGTGCTTGCGCCAAAGCCGTGGATGTTTGATCTATTCTCAAGCCGATAGTAATCTATGTACTATGACAGGTAGTGAAGTGTTTATCTTCCATTTTATTACATGTTATATTTCATATAAAATAGAGAGATGAGAGAATCCAAACACCAATCGTGAGGTACTAGTGTATAAATTCGTGCATATTTTAACTATTGTGGCGCTTGTACTTGTTGTTTCAGTATTCAAGTAACAACTAACTTAATATTAATATTCAATATTCAATTGTGTTTATAATTGTTTATTGAGTTTTGTGTTAAACTTGTACCATCGATTCAAAAGCGTGGGTCGGTGTCGAGTTAATTGATCAAGGTAGGTGGCTTGATTTTGTTGACCACTTAATTCATCATTCTAGTTTGTTTCATTGTATTGATACAAACATTATCATTGGTGGTATTTATTGTCGGTTCCAATTACTTTTTTGTCATATCATTAATCTTTGGAATCGATCGATTATGGGTTGAGTTATTATGTCAAGATCGCTAAGAAACCCTAGTTTTAACTAGGGTTTTTCTCGTTGGACCAAGAATTGACGTTCCTCTTCTTGTTTACAATTGTTTTTGGTGGTGAGCTATTGTTGCTATTGTGATGTCTAATTTAGGTGAGAAGGATAGAAGCATCGTTGGATTGTATGGGAGAGGAGAACATTAATTGCCTATACCGTTGTCGACATGGATGATTGCCCTTCCGATAGTTCGAATAACAAGGGTAGTAATTATGGTTCTCGCTCGATGGACAAGTGGAGCCGGTTTCACTTGGTTCAAGCCCTAGTCATGACGCACCTAGTCATGACACGCGAGGGTCATGATACTTTAATGAAAATTGCTATTGAAAACAAATCTTTGAGGAAAACTTGTTCTTGTGGGTGACGATGGGAAACCATTAAAACCACCGTGACGGTGGATGCTACTACTTCACTGGGGCTAATCCATTTGAGCATCTTAAGGTGCCGCGATACGGAAGGAGCTAGAGGAGATGCTATCGCTATTGGTTATTCGAAACCTCCTCAAGATACGAGTGGTCCTATGGCTTCTAATGTTAATGGCCATAATAATGCTAACGATAAGGTTGATACGAATGCACACGGGTGTTGGTATTGAGAAGGTTGGTGTGTATGCTTTGAAACAACCTTCTTCATCGTATCTTGGTGTTACTTCATTGAACCAAAGAAACACACGTCAAACTTTCGTGAGGTTGGAGTGTAGTAAGAAAGCTAATGGTGTGGATCTTTCGTCACGATGAAAGTGGTTGAAGAGGTGAACACTAGGTTTGAGAATACGTTGTATGGGTATTTCCTTGGTCAACGCCTTGCTTTTCCGTTGTTGATTACTTTATGCATAATCGTGGGCTAAGTTTGGTATACAAAAGGTAATGATGAATGCAAAGGGTTCTTTTTCTTTAAGTTCAATTCAAGAAAGGTGTTGATGATGTTCTTGAAAACGGTCCTTGGTTGATTAGAAATGTACCTATTATTCTTAAACCATGGACATTGAACACCAACTTACTTAAAGAGGATTTGACCAACATCCCGGTGTGGGTTAAATTTCATGATGTTCCTCTTGCTATGTTTTCTGATGATGGCCTTAGTCTCCTTGCCACATTGATAGGCACTCCCAAAAGGTTAGATGCTTTTACTAGCCAAATGTGCAAGGACTCGTGGGGCGTAGTAGTTTTGCTAGATGCATGATTGAAGTGAAGTCGGATGAGGTGCTTAGGGACAACCCTTGTTGAGATACCGTTACTTGATGGGTCGGGTTCGACTATTGAGAAGATACGGGTTGAATACGAGTGGAAACCACCTCATTGTGATAAATGTAAGATTTTGGTCATACTCTTATTGAATGTCCTAAAGTTGTTGAACCCCCGCTCACTAATAAGCATGTTAATGATGGTTTCAAGACGGTCAATAATAAGAAGAAGGAAAGCAAGGTGGTTCTACTATTCCAGTCAAGGAGGGTTTACTAAACTGTTGTGGGTAAGCGCTTCAATATCAACCCAAAAGACTCCTCCGAACCTAAGAAAGTGGAAGTCACTAAGAAGAATGCTTCGATGTGGCTAGTTCAAGTGGAACAAAGATCTCTACATCTAATAAGTTTGATGCTCTTAATATGGAATATACGGATGCTTTTGGTATTCCTTCAAATGACACCAACAAGGATGTGGATTCGGTCGTACAATGGAAGTTAATGAAGATAAGTCTACTAAGACAGTATCGCATCACAAGAATCCCTTGTGAGTGATTTGAAAGAGATGGAGTCCGTGTGGCTCCTAAAACTAGTGATTCTTGTATTCGCCCGCCTCTTCTACTAAGAGAGTTAACCCTTTTTCTAAAGTGGGAGAGATCGTGGTGTCGGACTCAAGATGAGGTGGTTGCTAACCCATTTGATGATTACGCTAATCTATTCGGTGGTGGCCAAGAGTTTGAAGATGAGTATGATGACTATGACTACGATGACTATGCAAGCGTGTTTCGATCTTCCGTGGAATTTGATGCCTTTAATGCCATGTATGGCACCAAGCTTCAAGGACCTAGGAAGTAATTTTCTTCGTTATGTCCTATATTATCATTTGAGTAGTGGTTTGTTTTCTTGTTTAGAAAATAGGTAGTATCTTGTTATGTAAGCTTTATGCCTATGTAACGGTTTGAGATATGGGATTTCACTCATATCCATTGTACTTAAAAAACTATTTTAAACCAATGTTAAATGACCCTTAACTTATAAATTGATTTGCCAAAAGCACATTTGCTTAAGGACTAGCAAATTTTAAGTGTAGGGATATTTGATAAGGATTTAAAACATACGTTTTTAAGGGGTCATTTAAGTCCTAAATCGATACATTCTATATCCGTTACTACTTAAAATCGTTCCTTTTCACATTTTAGGTCTTTTGGAAGCAACTTGTCGGAATCAAGCACTTTGGACTAAAAGGAGTGAAAACATGAAGAAAAGACAAAGTCAAGATTTTCAAGGTCGATTTCGGCACTTGACGGCGTCCCAACTCAAAAGGCGACGACGTCGCTCAAAAGGGTTTCTAAAGAGTCTCAAGTGACGGCTCATGTCATATTTTGATTTTACAACATGACGCCGTTACGCCTTATTCCAGAAGGGCGTCGCCCGTTATTTTGCACCAGACGACCGTGACTCATTCCAAGACGACGTCCTTTATGAAGCCCGACGGTGTCACACTTCCTCAACTGACGTCGTCCCAAAGATGACTTGTCCATAACGAAACCCTAATGACGGCGACCAGATGACGTCACCATTAAAAGGCGACGCCATCGCAAGTGTAATTCTATATATAGACTTCAAATTTTCTGTATTTTGTGTGTAATATTTTGGAGAGCAAACCCTTGTTCATTTAGAGTCCTACTTGGGCAGTATTGTAGGGTTCCAAACCCTTCTTTACACTCAAAGATAAGTTTGTTTATCCAATCTATCACCATGTTTATCCTATGTTCAATTGTTTGTTTGTGTTCATGCTTATCTATCATGTGTAGCTAAATTATTTTTGTGTTTGCTTAGATCTATGAAACCTAGTTGTTGATTATTGTTAGGTTGTCTCTTGTTTTAATTGGTAGACACTAAAGTAAGGAAAACTGGCTTCTTCTTTAATTGTCGCGAGCTTGAACGTCCTAAATAGTAAAATGCTTGAGAGTGTACTTAAGCCATCGTTGTGTTTATTGCATGAGTTGTAGCTTTAGGATAATAAACTATTCGGGGGAGACTAGGGTACTTGGCAATCCCGGATAGTCTAGAGGAGAGTTACAATTTATAGAACTAGGGAATTAGGCACCCCTTATGACTAACACGAAATACAACGCACCATATAGAATGAGGATGTGACAATTCAACCGACCAATAAGAGATAACTAGGGAGTAAGAAAATCTAAGTAAACACGCTTTTAATTATCATAGAACACACCCAATCAATCCGTAGATTTTCTTCTTTTCATTAGTAATAAGTTTTTTTTGTTTTAATTGTTAAATAGTTAAAACTGGTAGAATTACCAAACCCCCACTCCTAAACCCCAAGATTTTTACTTGCTTTCTAAAAAACTATAAAAAAAGATAAAAAGAATCACCCTCAACCTCACCTTCTCGTCATACATCTTTATTAGCATCTCTATTCCCCTAGAGAGCGATCAACCCCCTGGTCTTACCCATACTACATTGCAACGATTAGGTACACTGCCTAAAGGGTTGTGAAGCTTGCTCTCAGAAAAGGAAGTCTTTCGACCCCGAACCTGCTATAAGTAGGTTAACCCACGAACTCTTGTAATCATATGGTTACGGAATAGGAACCTATGGAATATAGGCTAGAAGAATTTACCCGAGGAGTCTAGTGATATTTACCCTGACATGGAGTGATAGAAGACATATATAGGAAAACTTAATTATGACGTAACAAGATTAGTAATTAGGCTAGCACATTTCTCTCTATATTGATTGTTCACATCTTTTATTTGTTTCATTTTATTTCGTTTATTTAGTTTATTATTAATCAATCTCAAAAGCCCCTTTAAAATCAGTGACATTAGACTTAAATTAGGATCCGCACATAGCTCTTGGGATGACCTCGGTTTTGCCGACATTACACTAAACACGACCGGCACACCGCCTGTTAGTGCATTAGTGCATTAGGTAGACGAGATTTAATATTAAAACCGATCGTAAATTCGCATCGTGGGGTTTTAAGAAAATATTATATATATTTTTTGGTAAAGGGTAAACTACCCAGAAATATATAACTAAAAAAACGTTTAAGAACAAAGGAATGTGGTGAAGTACCACATTAACCGCAAGCAAACGCTGACACAACCACTAAATCATTTATGACAGCCATAAATGACAACTAGCTACAACCAACACGACCACCAAACCAAAACCAAAGATAAAAAAGAAACATCAAAATTTTATGCAAAATATAAAAAGCTATTTAAGAAAAAAATCTTGCATTCCAACTAGAGGTGGCAATTTGTGCCCAAAATCAAAAAAATGGGCTAAATGGGCACACTTCTTAAAGATTTGGGCACATTTGGACCCCATTCTTTTTTTGAAATGGGCATGTATTGTCCATTTAGAAGTTAAATGGGCATAATGGGCACATGTTTTTCTCGAATATTAGATCGTTTTTAAAGAAAAACTTATATTTAATTTTTTAAATATAAATAAAGTGTTATGTTTGAGGAATTTATTTTGTCGTTTGGGTCTTTTAAAGCGATTCAGATAACATGAGCCCGTTGGCCCGTGCCCATTTAACCCGCGCCGCTTAGCCCGCGCCTGTTGGCCCATAGCCTGCTTGGTTTGGTGTAGTCTGTGCCGCCCGCCCGCCTGCTTTGCCACCTCTATTCCAACAACCTTTAATTGAGCAGAGTGAGGTCAAAGTCATCCTCATTATAATTGTTTTCACACCGTATCCGCTTCCATTGCTCATAAAGACTCTTCTCCTTACCGCTACTTTCGGATACAACGTCCCAAATGGGTCATCAAAGACTTCATCATCATCACTGTCAGAAACTACCACATCGCCTACCTTAGAGAAAGGGTTACCCACCTTATTTGAAGAATCAACCTTTTTAAGAGGTTTACCATCATCATCCATAAGAGTAACTTTCCCTTCAATAATAAGCTTTTCAATCTTCCCAATTTTCTCACCAATAGGAGTAGTACTTCCTTTTCCACTCTTAGAAGAAGTAACAACTTCTTCAGCCACTTTAGTGCCCTTTATACTACCAACCTCAGCCCGATCTTTAGGAGGAACATTAATTGCACAAGGAATACCAATATCATTAGTATCGGATATATCAAGAGCATCAAAAGGGTTTGATGTAGCAATAGTCTTTCCACTGCACTTGCCTCATTGGAGAGTTTCTCTTTGTAGCAACCGACTTCTTTGGGACAGTCTCCAAAAATTTGGTTTAGGCTTATTTAATGAATACCCCAATAGGCCGAGAAGGAGCACCACATTCTTCCCTTACTCTTACGATTCCTTACCTCGTTGAAATCATCACTCGTCATTTCCAAAGTAGCGTGTCGCGAAGCCTTTGTATCCACATTAGTTTTACTACGAACATCATCCTTAACATGATTTGGGCATTCAATCAAAGCATGTCCAAAAGTTTTACATTCACCACAATGTGGAGGTTTCCATTCATACCGACTTTAATAATTACAGTAGTAAAATCATTACCTTCTTCCTTTGAATTGCCATTGTAACCGGCTTTTGGTTCGAATCCGCACTTAATTGAACTAAAGCAAGGGCAAAACTAATACGCCCCAAGAATCAACACACATAGAACTTGTAAAAGCATCCAACATAATAGGTTTCTACTTATGGCAATCGTGCTCAAGCCATCCTCGTAATAAGCAAGTAATGGAACGTTATGCATTTTTATCCAAACCGGTACATTATTTACCTCGTTCTTATTAAGGGATAATGTAGGAGTCCATTTGTTAAGAATAATAGGCGATTTACTTAATTAACCATGGACCTCGCTCCAAGACACGATTCACACCCTCCTTGCTAGCAAACTTAAAAGATACACACCATCACCATTTTTCATTAGCTTTTGCAAGCCAAATTTTCCCCATGTATTAGTGACATAGTTTCGAACTAAAGGGAAAGCAATGGTCTTACCAAGAAAGTAACCAACAAGCGTGTTATCATACCGACTTAGAACCTTTTTCATAGCAGCCATAGGAAGCATAGTATCATGATCAACCACACGATTTTCATTTACCAATACTCTAAAATTCACAGTTTGGACATTACAAGTAGCATTAACGACATTAGCAAAAGATGAGTTGGTCACATGTGGAGAAGTAGAAGCACGCACTGACGTGTCCTGGACATTTGTGACCACACGTGTAACCAAGTTAACATCCCCGTCATCAGCCTTCTCATTACCACTAATGACACCAAGAATTGCGTCCAATGAACCTGCTGATTCAAAACCAACTTCCCGATTATACCATTGTTTCCCAATACTAGCAAAGGCACTGGCGATACATTAACATTCTTTTTCTTATGATTACTTCCCCTCTCTCCCGAACCCAAAAACCCTCTTTCCATGACCCGTGACCTTCACATTAACCCACAACAACACGACTCAAACCGAACAACACGAGAAAAACAGATTCTTAAAACATGTTTTCCCACGTGTTGTAGCAAGCCCCGATCCAACAGTGAGTCAACCCGAGAGTCGGAAACACAACTACAAGAAAACCGAGTCACAACTCGTGTGGCTCGTCCCAACCTTGACTTCTTCGCGATCTCCAAAGATGGTGGTGATGAGGTGAAGTAGAGGCGGCGCGTGAGGTGGAACGAATAGGTGACGGAGGTATGATGGGCGCGTGATGTAGGAGATCGGAAAGAGGAGGTGGAGGGGATTGTTTTGGTGTAGATGGTGAGGGGTGGATGCCGGCGGTGTGTCGGCAGAGGGTGGATGTTACCGGCGGAGATGGAGAGTTATGAACAGTGGAGATGGAGAGTTATTAATGCGTAGGGGTTTTGTGAAAATGTTTATAGTTTAGGGAGGTTTAATGAAAAACTTTGATAGCGTAAGGGGTTTAATAAAATTATTTTAAATGGATAACGGTTAATGGTTTTATGACAAAAATGTTTTGTAACATAAGGAATTTTACGAAAATGTTTATAGTTTACGGGTTTATGTAAATGTTTATATATTGTATGAGGATGTTTTTGAAAATATTTATAACGGATAATAGGGCCGTTATTTTTTCTAGTTAATAGTGTTTCGGCCTCTTTATATGTTTGCCAAATGTTTATATATTGGTAATGGTAGTGGTAACGGTATTTTAGGGGGTCTAGTTAAATGTTTCTATATAATAAGGGGTCTTTTAATAATATTTATAACGGATAATGTGGCCGTTAATTTTCTAATAAATAGTGTTTTGACCCGGTTATAATTATGCCAAATATTTATATTGGAATGGAATCGAGTTTGTGTGTAGGAATCAATTTTATTGTTTTTATTGTGTCTAGGTTGAAGAAAAGTTACATTTTAATTCAAATCATTCTCTATTGGTTTACAGATGCTAGTCGTTAGGTACCAAACCCAGTTGGTTGTTTACCCCTTCCCTAATCCTAATTTAGGTTGGCGATTTTAGATATTGTTATGATGTTCGTTTAAGTGTTTATTTACTTTCTATTCCTGTATTAAATGATGAAGTATTAGTTTTTGTCATTTACTATTTTTTTATTACTTTCTATTCCTGTATTAAATGGTGAATTATTAGTAGTGCTCTAAATGAAAAAACGTTCATTGAACATTTCAAGAACTATGCGGTAAAAAGTTCATTTATGTGTGTTTATTTATGAAATGAACGAACAACAAAAAAAATTTATGTCCATTTATTTTAATTAACGAATATGAACAAAAGTCTTGTTTGTTCATTTATATTCATGCACGTCCATTTTACGCTTGTTAATGTTTATTTATGTTCGCTTATGTGTTTATGGTCGATATCGTATATTTTTGTTAATACTTTAAAAATTGGCGATTTAAACAAATGAACACTTAAAATACAATATTGTGTATGTCTTAATACGGTTCTTTATGTTCGCTCATTTACGTCGCTTAATCTCTTGAACAAACATAAACGAAAAAACAACCTCAATTAACGAACGAACATAAATAAGAAAATTGCTCGTTTCTATTTATATAAAGAACAAACTTGAACATGAACATGATTTCGCTCGTGTTCGTCCGTCAACCCTAATTGTCGATTAACTCTCGAGTGCTTTTTATAAAAAAAATTCTAAGTTTTTAGAAAAAGTCATAAGAGGATGATATTTTAGGTAGTTGTATGAAAGAACAAAAATATAAAACGGAGAGAAAAAAAAATAAAGTGAGTTTAGAAAACCAACTTTTGGATGCGATATTTTGAGTCCTTTGACTCAAACAAATTGTATCACGCTCCTAAGTTGATTGCCTATGCAAGTAATTTACCAACATTTCTATGGTGATAACTTATAAGTATTTTATTTTGTATATATAATTTTTGTTTAAAAGTTCATTGTTGATAGCGTATAGGACTTTAAGCCCAATTAAATAAAAGTCTACACGCTTTAGTCGGGCCCAACAACGGCCATAACTCATCATAATATGCCTGAGAAACGAACCCCAAGCCAAGCTCGAATGCCTAGCAAAAACACTCAGGCATAGACAAGACTGAGAGCCTCTCCCAGGACCGTTGCAACAAGCAAATACCTTTCACTACCTCTTGAGCTTAAGAGGCAGTGCTGCAATCGTGCATGGATCATTCCATGCACTTAGCGAGACTAAGAGTAGCACGCCATGTGTCATTCTTGTCTCCTCCATCGGATGTCTACCACGTGGACCATCCTTGAACCATCGATGGACTTTCAGGGAGACGCGAAACCCTAGGACCATCCTTATAGATGCCAAGTTCATTTCCACGAATGAACCAACCTATCTACACACAATGAATTCACACATTCACACAGTAGCTACGCCGTGAATGTTACCACATCTCTTGACTACTCGGGTCACACTTTGGGGTCCTTACCGAACGTGAGAAACCAAACCGTTAGCTACCTCCACCCCAATACGTACCTTAGGTAAACAATTCTAAAATCTCCTTGATGCTTTCAAATGAACCCAGTACTAAAATCTTAGGGTATATCTAGCTCGGATCAATTTGGAACATTTAGCACCTGTTGGGAAGAAGTTTTATAAAGTTTTTATAGCTATAAGTTTTTTGTTTTAGAAACAATCTCCTTCAAATAAAAAAACTTTGCATGGGAATACTAGCTTTAAGCTTTTAATTCTAACATACAGCCCATATTTAAATGCTTCTAAACAAAGCATTTAAAATTCATGAAGCTTTTTGAGATTATAATTACCTAAATACCCTGCTATGAATAACCTACCACAAGTGTTTAATTTTTTTCCATGTTGGTCCAACTTGACGTGTCATGATCATCTTTCAGTAATTATGCATGTTAGTTGATTTTACTATAATTTATGTTTGTTGATTAAGAAAAAGATTAAATATTGTCGGTACCATGAAAATACTATTGATATGGAAACTTATAAAGTTAAATGTATGCTTACTTGACCGTTGTATGGCAATATATTGTACGTGGAGAATGTGGCTTTAACGTATTGTTAACTTAATATCGGTCTTGTTTTGTTTTACACACAATTTAATATTACAAAACGAGATTTGAAACATCTTCGATACATATAACTTGAGCAACATCCAAATTTTATATCAGCTGACGAATTTCAAGATGTCTGAGTCATAAAACAAACACCCAAAATGTAGACGTATGGTCCGGACTGGGCCAGGAATGGGTCAGGCCCGGCAGATGCGGCCCACACTACACCTAAACCCTAATGCATGCCTATATATACACACGCATGTTATCTCTAAACCTAACATCTTTTGCTATGCCACAACAAGATACTAACTTGACCATCGGAGGTGGACCCGGGGCCTCGGCTCGGGTCCACTCTAACGGTTCTCTTTGTTGATGTCTACTAGGGCTCGAGAAGACGACTAACGACCCAAGGAGAGTCGTTGAATCCATCCGCGCCGGATTATGCATCAACAAGTTGGCGCCATCCGTGGGACCACGAATAAACTATGTTTCGTGTTCTCATATTACCGAGAAGCAGAAAACAATCTCTAAAGTCGGTAACATTTAATATCACTCTAGATGCGAAAAATATTTTTATACTTGGAGGACAAGTTCTGCTCCTACTTTTATGGTATACATTATCATCATGTCCATATTTTTATAATATTATAATTCTCTTCGTGAACCAACGTCATAGGCAATTAGCCTACTTCTAATATTATATATGTTTTCTGGTAACACGAGAAACTTGGATTTTAAAGTTTTATTACCGGTTTTTCATTGCCTACGAGCAAAACGTTTAATATAACATGTATACGTTTCATGATATATCTTCACATAAGATACTAAAAAAGTAAAGTCCGCATAATCGGACCTATTTTATCTTTTAATCCGCACGATCGGGACTAAGAAAAAGCCCGCACGATCGGAGCTATTTTATTTTTAGCCGCGATACATTCGCTACAGACATCGCTTTTTACGGTTGATGCGCTGTTCGCGCTCGAATAGCGCATCGCGATAAATCTACCCGCGAAGACCGTGCGTTCGACATTTTCGCAGAAACGCAGACAGCGAACACCACGTTGCTAGTCAATCGCCATGAGCGACCGGACCAAAAGCCCGTGGTATAAACATCTGCGATCATCCGAAACGTTCGAGTCTATGCGGTTAAGATAAATCCATCTGCGTATATTAGTCGCGGTCACGGTACATCCATCCGAGTTTTTATATATACATTAAAAAATCTCACGATAGGTTTTATTTTATACAAACAATTGTTTATGTAGTTTGTACAACCTCACGATAGGTTTTATATTTTTATGCTATGTGCACTATATTATTCATGCTATGTCTTCGTTTAATTTCATTAAGTTTTATATCTTTGCGATTCGCGGCATATACTTTAATCTTTGCATTAAGTGTTTTTCACAGATTAAATAAGTTTAATGCTCCTACACGAGTAGCACCATCAAACTTGGGGGCTACCGTGGTGCACTACTACATCTTGTTTCCGTCGCGTCACAGATTATTTGGAAGCGAACATAGCTCAAGACAAAGACAATTTTTAAATATTCGCACCATCTCACCGTAGGGAGACGTCCTCTGTCGGTTGTAAGACGCAAGACAACAGCACTTATGCGCGAAGCATGTCTTCGTCGCACTTCTGTTGCCAAGACAACGGCAGCACTTATGCTTGTGACTAACGTCTTCTATCGCACCTCTTTGTCGCGACAGCACAGACTTCCCGCCACGTAAGCACGTCTTCCGTCGCACCATGTTGTGTCGCCACGGTACAAAAGGCACGCCTTACCTGTGATGCAACATACGGGTTCCACTTTCACCTACGTGGCCATCGAACTTAAGTCTAGCATAACATAGCTATGTGCTATCTCATACTAGACTTGGGGGCTCAGAGACGTATGGTCCGGACCGGGCCAGAATGGGTCAGCCCGGCAGATGCGCCCACACTACACCTAAACCCTAATGCATGCCTATATATACACACGCAGTTATCTCTAAACCTAACATCTTTTGCTATGCCACAACAAGATACTAACTTGACTGTCGGAGGTGGACCCGGGGCTACGGCTCGGGTCCACTCCTAACGGGTTCTCTTTGTTAATGTGTCTACTAGGGCTCGAGAAGACGACTAACGGCCCAAGGAGAGTCGTTGAATCCAAACGCCAGATTATGCATCAACACAAAACATTTTCAAGACACATCTATTGAGATAAATGATTCATCATTGATATTGGTACATCAATATTGATGTACGGTGTCAATGATTGTTACGAGATACTTTTAATGACATTAACTTAGTTATCCAATCATTTACTTTTTATTTTTGAAGTTTTTAGTCGTTTTTAATCATGCAAATGTTTTTCAGCGTCACTTTACATTTTATAGTTACAGCCAAAACTTATCAATCATTTCGAATCCTGCCCATGGCAGATCCATTTTATTTTGATTAGTTATTTTACAAGTTTCGCATTTTTACAAAAAGACTCTTGATCTAGTGGGTGGGGACATGTTTGTTAGCAAGAGGTCTTGGTTTCAAATCCCACTAATGGCATATTTGTGTTATATTTCGTTTTATTTACCAGGGTGCAGGATTACTCCCCTTTACCCAAAAAACAAAACTTATCAATCACTTACATAAAAGTAAAAATCACGGTTTGTAGTTACCACTAAGAGCTAAAGTTTATATTTTCTAGTTATCAACTTACAGTCACTGGCCTACAACTAGTTTTACCTAACATACTCTCCGTTAGCGTTTTTGATAAAAAGCTTGTTTGACAAAGTGGTTTAAAACAAGCACTAAAATTTTAACCCTACTTATTTTAATGATACTAAACGAGATTTAGAATTATAACGTCACTTTCGATACATTTCACACATTATAATTATACAACTATCTTACCAAATACTTCTATAAAACAAAACAACTAGTGTTAAATGAGGTCGCTTACAACTACTTCTAACCGCTAGTGCTTACAAATTGTTGTTTTTGTCAAACATACACTTAATAAAACAAATTTATTTCATACTTTCATATTCACCACATTAATTAAAAAAAAAAAAAAAAAAAAAAAAAAAAAAAAAAGAGTTTTTGTAATATTTATAGTTTCAATATAATATATCAATGTTAAAAATATTAGAATGTAAAGTCAAAATCACATAAGGTTAAAGCCATAATTGTTTGGTACTTAAAAAGAAGTAACTCCTATCAGCATCTAAATAAAAAGTTTAAAGAGATTGATTACCTTCAAGTGATTGGATGGTGTACGGTCAACTACATTCCTCCAAAGATCCTATAATAATACGGAGTATTTGCTAGAGAATAGGAAACGAGTTGATAATATAACAGTTATTGTTGCATAAAGTTGATAATCAAGTTAATGTTCTTACTGGATTTTCGTGTTTCCATTGAAGATCATACGCTTTCTCAAGTCTTTTGACAACCTGATCTATATATGACCGATCTGCTCTTTCCTCTTTTAGGCAGCAATATGCTGTTTCTCTGAGAATATCTCTAATGATTTTGGGTCCATCTGTTTCAGTAAATGTGGATCGATCATATCATCCAAATTAAATTTTCCCAATTTACTTAATAATCCCTCTCCCAACTCTTCATCCGGAAGAACAACACACCTTCCGCACAAGACTTCGAATAACAAAACACCGAATGAATACACATCTGACTTGTGGGTCATGCCGCCAGTCTTTTTATATTTTGGGTCCAGGTATACATTCTCGGTAATATCACGAGTAAGAAGAAGACGATGCCTCCGACCTACTGTATTTTTCAATGACAGTTCAAAACCAGATAACTTGGGTTCCCGTTTTTCATCTAGTAAAATTTTAGAGCTTCTGATGTTGCAATGTATGACACTAAAATCGCGTCCAACATCATAATGGATGTAACTCAACGCATTTGAAACACCAAGACATATCTTCAACCTTTGCATCCATGTGAGAGTCTTGTCACTGAGATAACTTTTGAGACTTTTTTTGACCTTCTTGTATATGATAATCTTCTTGCGCTCCTCATCACAAAACCCAATAATAGACTAGAAAGTATCAAAATCTTTGTCCAAATTTTTTTGCTCTCTCTTTTAATATCAGAAGAAAAGAAATTCTTTGCAGCAAAATCAATGAACTGTTGAGAGTGTAGGAGACGGCCTTTGAAAATCGTTCCATGCCTAAATTCTTTGATGATATTTTCATAAGCAAAATTGTTGGTTGCAGATGCTATATCTTGGAAACTGAGTTTTAAGTTAGAGAGATCTTTGAAAGAAGACATTGACTTTTTGCTCACATGGGATTCAACATTTGTAGATATGAAGGTCATTGATTCCTATATGTACCTAACAAGTCAAAAGTACCAAGTGAGTAGATTAACATTCAGTAATTCCAACGTTTATCAAAAGAAGAAAAGTTCATGACATTTTCTCCTCCTTGCTAAAATGTTTGTTCCAAACTCCTGTCTTTGAAAATTCCAATGACTTACCACAAGAGGTAGAATAAAAAAATAATTACCTTGTCACCAGTGGTGGATCTAGAAAATCGGGATAGGGTGTGCACTAATTTAATATAATTTTTTTTCTAGGTCAGATTTTCGGGTCGGGTTTTTTGAGATTCGGGTTATGTATGACTAGTCGTGTTTTATGAATCCGAGCTTTAAAACTGAATTAGTTTATTAAGTTTGGGTTATTTTAAACTAAACCTTTTTCAATTCATTTAAATTAAAAAAGATGACATGGTCATGGTATTAATATTAATTGAAACGTAATATCTTATTAATTGAGTTATAATTTCATAAAATTTAATCATAAAGTCACTATAATGTAGTAAAACGTAAATAAACCGAATGTATTGTTACAATTATTACTAGTATCAGTACGTCTACATAATAAAACATAAATAAACCGAATGTTGTTGTTACAAATTCACAATTATTACTAGTATAAGTACTGTAATATAAAGTGGTATTGAGCCTTTCACTAGGATATATTTATATTTTAATCAGGCCTTCTTTCTATCTTTATCCATGAGAGAGAAAAGCATCTCAAACATTTAAACCATTCTTCTTCAATACAGAGCAGCCTACATCTCAGTTGCAGGCGACGAACATTACTTTTCTTTCATTGTTCGTATATTTTTTAAATCATTTGAAGAATTGAGCAATGATAAGTTGAATCAGGGTATGCATCTCATTTCTGTTGGGTATGCACTCTTCCTTATTTCACTGAAATTCCTCCGAACTATTTTTTTTTACACTACAAGAAGAAATCACAGGGTATGCACCTGCATACCCTGTGTTGGCTGTAGATCCGCCCCTGCTTGTCATGATTGGATGATGTACCTTCAACTTCGGCCGCAACTATTGAGTGTTCCTTTTAACATTATAAATACAGTAATAAGTAAATTAATACATTGAGTAGTTGTTATGATATAGAAAGATGAAAGAGAAAATACTGTCTTACAAGCCTATTTTCACGTGCCAACTGAAGTTTCAAGGCTTCCTCTAGTCTTGTGACAACCTCACTTATATCCGGGCGTCGAGATCTTTCTTCATTCAAGCAGTCATATGCTGTCTTTGCGAAAACGTTTAAGGATTGCGGATCCATTTGTTTCCTTAAAATTGGATCAATTATTTTATCAAGTTTTTTCTTTTTATAATGGAAAATGGCTGCTGGAGCCAAATTCTTATTATCATGGTCGTCAATAATTGATTCCCTACCACAGAGTAGTTCAAACAACACTATCCCAAAGGAGTAAATATCCGACTTGTGGCTCACTCTTTTAGTCTCAATATATGTTGGGTCTCCATGCCCATGCGTAAACTGAAGTGCATTAGTATGGAAAGAATTGTGCCTTTGACAAGCTTTAATCTTCATGGACCATTCAAAACAAGATAACTTGGGTTCCCAGTCAGCATTTAACCGAATAGTTTCACTGCATAAGTAACGGTGTATTACACTAAAGTCGTGGCTCGTCATAATGAATGTAGCTCAATGCATGCGCAACACCGACGAGATATCTCCAATCTTCGCACCCATGTCAACCACATCGGTTTATTTAGATAGTTGTTGAGACCTCCTCGATCTGAGGTCTGTAAATGATGATCTTCTCATTATTCTCATCACAAAACCCAACAAGAGAAACCACATTTTTATGCTTGAGACTAGAAAGCATGGAAATCTCCATCCAAAACTCTTGGTCTATCTTCCATTCTTTATTCCACCTCCGAGCATATATATAAATCAATTTATTGGACCACAAGAGCCGTCCCTTGTATTTATGTTCAAAGCTAGATTTTCCGATGATATTTTCTTGAGCGAAGTTGTTGGTGGCAGAAAGGATATTTCCAAGGGGGACTCTGAGGTGAGCAAGCGAAGACATTATCTGTAAAATAGTCAAGTAATAATGTGAGTTTATTAAAGTGGATAATAGTGCCTACAAACTGTTCGATGAAATTCCAAAACCTTTTTCTAAGACATGTTGAGCTATACATTTTGCCTTCAATGTTATACTCATCTAATATCGAGTCTAAAACCGTACAGATCCTTTTAATGTTTAGTAAGTACATGCTCTTATAATATTAAGAGTAAATTACACCGTTCGTCCTTGTGGTTTGCGTTGACCGCAGGGTTTCGTCCTTTGACCAAAAAAGTTGCACCGTTCGTCCTTAAGTGTGAAACGTTATGCACCGTTCGTCCCTCCACCCAACTGGGCCCACCAAATCCCACTAACGTCAGTTAACTAAGGTTTTTAAAGGGGTATATCCGTCATTTCCCTAACAACTAACATTTCTCTCTCTCTTACCACACAAATCGTCCAAAGTGGTGATATACCACACACACACAAACATAAAACACACATCATCATCATCACCATTTCTCTCTCTCTCCTTAACCTAGCCGCCGACCACCTTAAACCACCACCACCGCCACACCGTCGCCTACCACACTACACCACCCACCTCAAAACACTCCCCACTCTCCCCTCTTTCCGATCCACTAGGTCACGGCCTAAAAACGCTCCCCCACCTCTTGGTATACACTCACGTGCCACCACCACCTCACCACAACGCCACCACCAGTTCTCTTTTTGTGTTGTAAGCTACGACAACAAGCAACAACGCCACCACCGGTTCTCTTTTTGTGTTGTAAGCCACGAAAACAAGCAACGTCAACAACACTAGGCCAAAAACATCATTTTAATCTTTCTTATACATTCTACTAAAAGGAAAAATTAAAATAACAAAATCAATTATTATTTATGTTTAAAACATAATAAATAATTATCCTTGTGGATGAACCGAACAAGAAAAACTCCAATTAGCACACGAATCCTTTGAATTTGATACAGTTGGAACTCAAATTACGCCTCTAACACCTCAATTAACAAAACCCCTCTCTTAATTTTGAAAACCATTAATCTTTGAAAACCCTAATTTTTGGTGATTGTGTGTGAGATGTGAATGAACCTGGGTCAAAACTCGATTCCATTTATAGATGTACATTAAGGAAGTCTTGTGTTCTTTTTATCTTCTTGGTTGTAGTGTGACACCCTTCTTGGCTCACGTCCCTTTTATCACAACTACGTCTCATGCCACCTCGTGATGGCTATGGTGTTAGGTTTCCTTAGGGAGATGGTGAAAATGATGGAAGATTGGTTGACCTTCAAAAAGGAGGAAGAAACATCTACTTTGATGTTTCTGTGTGTGATTCAAAGAGAGAGAGAGGGAAAGACAGATAGAGGAAAACGATGGAACATGTGGGTAAGGTTAGGATGTGTTTTTGATTTTGTTTTTATTAGAGTAAATTACACCGTTAGTCCTTGTTCATAGAATTGCATAATCTGTATTGCTAGGAAATGACGGATATACCCCTTTAAAACCTTAGTTAACTGACGTTAGTGAGATTTGGTGGGCCCAGTTGGATGGAGGGACGAACGGTGCATAACATTTCACACTTAAGGACGAACGGTGCAACTTTTTTGGTCAAAGGACGAAACCCTGCGGTCAACGCAAACCACAAGGACGAACGGTGTAATTTACTCTAATATTAACTTGACATACTTTGGTTCTTCATGTTGTCTTATTCACTAGGTTTCGACATTACCTAAAAAGTTTAGGAAGTGATAAAGTGGTATCCAGGAAAAACTATGGCCTTTGTTTATAACCATACTTATTAGCCAATTTGCAATAAAACATTTTCCTATCGCTTATCCTCTTGGACAAAAGTTTACGAGGTACTTTCAAAATAAATTTTGGTCAACTAAAACGCCATAAGTTTAATCATTTGATCGGGCCGTTGTTTTAGGGTATAAAGGTGGGCGACCGCTCGAGGCCCCAAAATTTGTCTCTTTAATAATTATATGCATGTGTACATATATTTTCTCGAAGAAAAAAGTATTTAGATGATAAAATGTCTTAAATGAGTAATATGCTAGACGTTTAGACAACTAATTGCATTATATCTTATAAACAGTGACACTTTATATATGACATTCTTTCTCGAAAAGCCTCATAATGTAATTTCGTCCACGGCTTTTAAAAATTTTATAAATTAATGGGAAGATATGCTAAACTAATTAAATAACTAGCATTGGTAAAATCAACATGCCGGTTGAGGAGAGTGCTTGGATTTCTTTAACCCACAATAATACGTAAAACATTTTCATCAGATACTTTATATATGTAAGCGAACGCTGGATTAAAGAACATAGCAAATATGGTCTCTTTGGTCACCTTTTTAACATGAGCATTGCATATATGGGAATGGGAAAGTCATATGAAGCGAGGTCCAGAAATGATATCAAAGGGCCACTAATTATGTATAATCAGTTTTCTAGCTAAACTAGCTGTAAACTGATGGATTGATGGAAGAGGAAAAAC
Source organism: Chrysanthemum lavandulifolium (assembly GCA_022545495.1). Classification (NCBI taxonomy): domain Eukaryota; kingdom Viridiplantae; phylum Streptophyta; class Magnoliopsida; order Asterales; family Asteraceae; genus Chrysanthemum; species Chrysanthemum lavandulifolium. The sequence continues at coordinate 297,390,481 of CM040240.1, forward strand.
AGTCTTACCGCTTTTTGATGTTCGAGTTGAAGTTCCAACGCTCTCTCAAGTCTTGTGACAATCTCACCAATATTTGGGCGTTGCGATCGTTCTTCGTTCAAGCAATCAGACGCTGTTTCCGTGAAAATGTCGAATGACTGCGAGTCTATTTGTTTCCATAGATCCCAATCAATTAATTCACAGGACCTTTTCTCTCTACAACGGGTAATGGCCAGCGCTAGAGGAGCCAAATACTGGTTATCTCGGTCGTCGTCGTGGATTACTGCTTTCCAAATACACGATATTTCAAGCATTACTATTCCAAAGGAGTACATATCTGACTTGTGGCTCACAGTGCCAGTCTCTAAATATGTTGGGTCTCTATACTCTTTTATGTCAAAAATTTTATCATTGAAAGAATGGTGCCTTTGAGATGTTTTAATCTTTATGGAATGTCCAAAACTAGATAACTTGGGTTCCCAATCATCATTTAATAGAATTGTGACACTGTTGATGTTCCGATGTATTAAGCTAAAATCGCGTGACTCGTCATAATGAATATAACTCAACGCTTGTGCAATACCAACTGATATCTTTAACCTTTGCACCCATGTCAACAACCTCGGGTTACTTAGAGAGTTGTGAAGACTACCCTGATATTAATCCTGGTAATGATGATTTTTCATAATTATCATCACAAAACCCAACAAGAGAAACCACATTTTATGCTTGAGACTAGAAAGAACTGAAATCTCCATCCAAAACTGTTGTTCTTTTCATCATCCCATTCTTTATTTGACCATCTCTGAGCATAGATTTTAATCAACTCACCGGACCACAAGAGGTGTCCCTTGTAACAGTTTCCAATTCTCCATGTGCCAATGATATTTTCTTTAGCAAAGTTGTTGGTGGCGGTTAGTATACTTTCAAGTGGGATTTTAAGTGAGCAATTTCGGCATGATTGACTGAAGACATCATGTATGTATCTGTTTGTTAATCTGAACAAAAAAAGGGTGTGTGGGTTGCTACAAAAAAGAAGCGAAGGAGTGTTTGGGTGATATACATAAATCTGTTCGTTGTGTTTATATAGTGATAGTGTGTGAGTTGGGTGTTATCTTTAATGTAAGGAGAGGTCTGGTAGTTGCATTGTTATTGTAGTAGACTATTTGACTTTTTAACCATTACACAAATTGTCTCTAGCGTATACTTCCCTATCAAAGTTTGAAAATAATAATTAACAAAACAACAAACATCAATATCTTATATATGCAACTTCTAAACAACTACTATGAACAATAATACAATATGAAACCTGACTTTGAAAAATCATAATTGTTAGATTGGCATTATGGGCAAAGTAGCGACTCAGATGAAAGATTTACGTTGTCTTACACTGAATGAGCATCTTGTGGCGATGTCCGTGATTGGTAGCAGTGAGCCACTTTCCGTGATGTTTGATCAGTTGGATGAGGATGGAAAAGTTCGTATGGCACAAATGGTTGCAGTTGGTGTCATTAATTAGTCAAAGTAGCATGTTTAGTTTTGTGGCATCATGTGAAACTTGTTTAACGGCCAAATATTCTCATATGTGTCTTCGCATATGATTTTGTTGTTTTTTATCATGTTGTTAGGCATGAGAATCATTAAACAAAAGCTTATGGTCGGCGGCCTCAGGTAGTTAAATGTCTTATTATTCGGATTTAGTAATACATGTTGTGTTGATGATATCCATAGCGTGTTTGTTCAGGAACATCAAAGTCTGTTTGCTATTTCCTGCTATAACAAATCTATATGTTGGAGTTTCATTTAAAGTTCGTCACAAAATTGCATTTCTTATACGATTTTAATCCTAGTGACCTGTTTGATCTAGTAGCTGAATCAACTCGTTATTCGTCTTGTTGGTGCTGGTGTTGTTACAGTGAATTCTTGCGACTATTTACTGGTTGATTTTGCGAACCCGTGTAAACTCAAAAACTAAAACGAAAAACATTGCCAAATAACACTTTTTTCAACGACCAGTTGATGTCGTGAACACATTTTCAGATGACCAAAGATTTTTCAAATGAAAAATGCTATAATTCTTTCGAAACTAAAATTTTCTTGTATCCGAGTTAAGGTTGCCAAGAAAAATAAAAATTATAGGTGCATGTCAGCGCAAACATCAAGAACTATCTGTGTGGCTTACTCAACTTTATGCCTTTTGCATAGTCTTTGAAGCAGAAATTTACTAGCTTTATACCCGTGCCGTTGCATGGGTGAATAGTCTATTTACAAATTGGCAAATTAAACGTTCAACAAAACACTATTAAATTGGAATACTTTGTTATTAACACAAATCGAAACACTATTAAATTGGAATACTTTGTTATATTAAAAATCAAAACACTATTAAATTGGAATACTTTGTTATTAACACAAATCGAAACACTATTAAATTGGAATACTTTGTTATTAACACCAATCAAATTGCTCAAATTTGCAACGCACATATTTGATACATCATTGTAATTGTCATCTTGAACTACTTCGATCACTATGCTATCCATTCCAAACTACAAAGACTACCAAATCAAACAATGTAAATAGTTTACACGTATAAACTACTACGTTGCTTAATTCGAACATTCATCAGGTACTACCGTGAACCCTTAACTCCATGCACAAAGGCCGCAAAAACTTAATCTATAACTGTTTATGTTGTGTACCTTATTAGATGTGTCAATAGGATTAGGTTGACCCCCTAACACGAACCCTAAATCCATAAGGCTTATAGGGCCGGGTTGTATCTGGCTAAAAAATCTTGTCAGTTGGGTTGTGAGGCCTGAACCCGATAACCCAATATTGTTATAGGATTGGGTTAGGGTTGTACTTTATTAGATTATCGGTTCAACCTAATGAGACCTGAAAATTGTATTTTGCATTTTCTAGATCATATTAGGTCTAGATTATTTTATAATCATATTGAGATGAAATGCAAGTTATATATTTGAACTAATTAAACGTACATTGCAAATAGAATAATAAGAATTGAGACGTTCATAAAATAGTGAGAAACATGTGACAGACGTTCATATGTATGAGATTACTTCGTTGAGGGTAGCAATTTAACCTTAATTTGAATTGACCAAACCGTAGATTTCAACTTAGGGCATTGATAGTGTGTCATAGGTGTTACGGGTTTCGTGTGACTAAAGCGATGTTAAGATCGTCGGTAGACATCCTAAGTGTGTCACGATCTTCACTTTCTAATGTTTGGGATTTTCTAACTAGTATGGTATTCCTACTAATACGGGAAATAGAAATAATTTTCCGAGAATCATAATAATATGGGATCAATAAATAGTTCTTGGGATTTCCTAATAGTACAAAATAAAACTTCTGGCCTCGTTGTTGTGTTTTACACAACCGTATTCCCTTTCGTGTATTGGTACTTGAATGTTGTACCAACTACGTCTTTTCTTTTCCCTTGTTCACCAACGTATTGTTGTTGTTGCCTCGTTGTTTATTTCTTGTCTCCAAATCAATTCGTAAAGCAAAAACCCTCGGCTCCTTTTAATTGTTGTCGAATTGTTTTCTTTTTCTCAATAAACCAAACGAGTTCCTTCTTTGCTATACCACACTTGCTCCCACGTTGCCTTTTTTTGTGTGTCGACTTGTTTCTTTTCAACAAAACGTGCCCTAGACCTTTTCTAGTTCACAGTATCCTTCTAACAATTCTTGTTGTGTTGTTGTTGTTTTCCTTTGAAATCCAAGTCTCCTTTGCACAAAATTCCTTAAATACCTTTCGGTATTATTTCCAAAACAAACGTATTGTTTCTTTTCTTTTTGTCGTTGTTGTTGTTGCTGCTTAAGCCTTTCCAAAATGTTTTCCACAATAATCCTTTAACTCCTTCTTGTTCTCCTTGGTTTTATACCACACCGCGTCCACAACACCCTTGAAATACATGTCGGTAGTCTTTCTCAAAACAAATGATTTGTTTGTTTTGTTCGTTGTTGTTGTTGTTCTTGTATCACCAAACGTTTTCTCCACAAACAATCCTTGATGCTTGTGTCCACAACGACCTTTAACCCTCGCGTTTACTACGCATTTTTTCTTTTGCGTTGCGTGTTCCAAGAAACCACAAAGTACTTTCCTTCTCTCGCTAGCCTTTCCTCTCGTTCCTCGCTATCCTTTCAAGCGTCAAGAGTTTTTCCTTTTTGTTGCCGCATTGATGCAGTTACCAACAAAAGTTCTAATAACAATATTGTTTCTTCCTTCTTGTTTTGTTGTCGCATTTCCAGATATCTCAACAAAACAGTCCACCAACTTTGTTTGATGCTAACGTTTGCAACTCCACACAAGTTTGATCGTACACTATCTCCCTTGCGTTCCTAGTTATCCCGACGTCGTTATTCTTTTGAAAGCAACGTGTATCCCAGTGAAACAGAAAGTTCCAGCGTACCTTCTTCTTGGTATTGATGTTCTCGTTCAATGTTTTTGGTACCCAACGAGCATTTGTAACACTTGCTCTGATACCAATGTTGTCCCAATATGAGTCGAATAATGAATTGCAATTAATACTGAATAACTATTTCGTCTAACCATTACATCGAGTATATGCACATGTATATATAGGTTTCCAAGCGGTTCGATTGAACCATCGTGTCTGTTCGGTTTGTAACCGACAATAACTAACTTAACTAACATAACTGATATGGCGGTTACTAACTAACCAACCAACGAACAAGTTTGGTCCTTCATGTTTTGTTGTATACAAATGAGTTCTAGAAGTAACGTCAAGATTATAGTTCACAAAACTGTATATGTAGGTGGAAGATCAATTGTTAGAGGATGAAAAGGTGGAGGATTTTCAAACCACACCAGATTTAGACACATACTGGGAACAAAAAATACCAAATGAACATGAAGAAACACTCAAATTGGCCAAAGATAGTGTGGAGTAAAAACATGGAAGGCTCTATCCTTAAATCTTCGCAAAGGGATCCCGGTATATTTTATAGTGTCAATTTAATCTTTATGTATTCAACCATTTTCTCTCACTTTAAGGTATCCTAGTTACTTTTCTGTGCAATTTAAACTTTTTTGACTTTTCGAATGATGTTATCGGTCAATTTTTCAGCTGAAATGATTAATTGAGCACTTAAAGTCATTTCGGTTAAAATTATGACCGGTAACCGCTTTTAAAAATTCAAAAAAAACCTTACATTGCAAATATATCTTTATATATAATAAAAGAAAAGTTTTTTGAATGCCATATGACCTCATTCTGACGTCATATTTGACGTCATATTACCACGTGTCACATATCGACGCCATCTCTATTCCACAATTTCCTGCTTCACCCTCTTTCGATTAATAATAACTGATGAACCGTTTTTGAAATTTCAGCTAATTTATCTCGGTTAAAATTCTTTCAATCATATTTAGAAATTATGTTTTCTGCATCATCTTGCATCTCCTTCGGGATCTGTTAATAAACAGGTTGTCGTATAGTAAATACATCCAGGTTTTTATCTTATTTCTTATTTTACCCGTTTATTTATCTGAAGTTATTGTTATAAATTGGTCTAAATTATGTCACATGATTTAATCTTATTTTAAGGCTCACTGATTTTGTTGGAAGTTCGTTTTTGTTTTTATCAGAATTATGCAGGTTCATCATGGTTATTAGAGGTGTTTATATGGAAAAAAATTAATCTCTAATGATCCCTAAGATTATCATAGCTTTCGCACGCTCTGTAAGTCTTTTTCTTACCCCAGTCATGAGGTATCTGATTATGATGATATAGTGTTTTCTGTTGAATGCTACATGTGAGTTTACTCTTCTTAATCAGTTACCCATTAAGTTGAACAATGTGTTCTTTTTTTAATACCCACCAAGTGTTTGTAAAAATGTCTCACTCAATTAATCATTTTTTAAACTGGTGACTACTAAATTGATGCATTAGTATGGATGCTTTTTAAATTGACATATTGAAATTTGGTGGCTTGTGTTCACGTTTTATTAAAGTGTTTGGTCTCAAAATGCTACGGATAATGTAATTCAACCCATGAAAGCTCATTATGTACTTATATTACACTACAAGAGTAAGGACTTTATAACTCTAATTCAAGCTCTAAATAGTCTTTTGGAAACTTTATTGTCTTTTGTGCTTAGTTTCTGGAGTAACCGATGGTAATTTTGTATTCTTAAACAAACATGGCTTTTTGGCTGGATCTGATATGAACGGAATTTTCTACATATACTTTGATGAACTTTGAAATAGTTTCAATATATTGGTGGCGTTTATATACAAATTAATGTTAACAGATGGTTGTTTCCAGGATGCTTGCCCGTGAGCCTCATATACTGTTATTATAATTGTAGTAGTCTAGCAGAGGCACATTGATAACTTAAGTTGCTTCATTACAGACATGAGATTGTAGGTGTGGTGACTAAGGTGGGCAGCAAGTTTAAAAAAGTGAAAGTAGGAGACAGTGTTGGGTAGATTGTTTCGTTGGATCTTGCCGTTCATGCGATCAATGTTCAGTTGATCAAGAGCAATTAAGCCCAAAAATGGTGCTGACCTACAATGCCACTACAGAAGTAACCTATGGCGGCTACTTTGACCACATGGTTGCCAATCAACACTACATCGTAGTATGGCCTAAAATTTTTCCCTTTGATAGTGGTGCACCTCTACTCTGTGCTGGTATTCTTGTTTACATTGTGATGCGTTACTATAGGCTTGATAAGCCTGGATTGCATATTGGTGTCAATAGTCTTGGTAGGTTAGGCCATGTCGCTGTTACGTTTCTCAAAACTCTTTGTATTAAAGTTATTATGATAAGTTTAAGCCCAAATAAAAAGAAGAAGCTATTAGTAAATTTGGTCTTTGATTCATTCTTGGTCGGTTGTGATCAAGCAGAGATGGAGGTTTCATCTATGACTAGATGAGTTTATCTCGACTCAATTACTTATGAATTGATCAGTTTAAGGTCGTTAAATCCTAAGCGGGTCAAAGTATAGCTTAGATGGAATTGGTCAAACAAGCTGAAACTGTCCAAAATATATTTTTAATGCATACCACCTGCAAAGTCATTTTATTCAAATAATTTGGATCACTATTGTAATAATATTGTTCTTTTGTTCATAATAAAATGAATTAATTAAGTAAACTAGAATTAAGATAGACTAAAAAGTTAGTAGGTTAACTCAACCCTACGAACTAAATATGACCGCTAAAAATCAACCCGTTTTGACCGTTACAAAGCTGCTCATCTGATCACTTTTACCTATGACCATTTGATATTGCCTTTACTCTTTATTATTTATGGTCAAACGTAGGACTTCTCATTTCTAGAAACTACTTTAAAAGTCACAGCATACTTCAAAATTGTTCATCTTTATAATTTTGTATTTCTCAACTGTTTCTACAGCAACTGTGGGTAATATGGATGGTATTATCAATACTTTTTCTACTGACCCTCCTTTCGTGCCTTTGATCGGTCTCTTGAGATGAATGGGAAATTGACTTTGGTTGGTGTTCCAACAAAGCCACACGAAGTACCTGCTTTCCCTTTGCTTGCAGGTATGAATCTGTATTTAATCATTGTATTTCAAGTTTTCAGTATAACAGTTTCATTGCCATGGATGTGATTTAGGATATTGCTTTTTCACAAATGTTCAATATATTTGGTTTTTTGTGTGTGCGTGTGTGTATGCGCGCGCAGTAGATGGGAAGCCCAAAAATTGGTGGGTCGGTAGAAACCATTTTGACCCATCTCAGGAAGTTACCTTTTGTGGCCATTATATTCTCCAGAATGAGGAGCGCGCTTTCACTCGTCATCACTAATCGGTTTACTTGGCTTCTTAGCTTCATGGATGCACATGTTCGGAAGACTCTCATGCCATGCACCTTATATGTTAGCTCCTAATGTTATTCCATTTCTCATATGTTTAGGACAACTGTGAGTGGAGTTCTATATCTTTATAGTGCATGTTGTTTGAGATTTCGATGTGTATTTTTTAGAGATTTTACATTGCATTTACCCCTATATCCATGTACTTTGTTATATATTAATCCATTATTTTAGATTGTACTTTGTTATTCCAACAATTTTTATTGTTATTTTTTTATTATATATTGATGTTCCTGTGTTTTTTTTTTTGGGTAAAGGGAGTAATCCTGCACCCTGGTAAATGTATTAACCAAATAAACGTTTAAGTACAATAGATATGAGTGAAATCCCATATCTCAGCCCGTTACATAGGCATAAAGCTTACATAACAAGACACTTCCTATTCTCTAAACAAGAAAACAAACCACTACTCAAATGATAACATATGACACAACAAAATAAAATTACTTCCTAGGACCTTGAAACTTTGTGCCATACATGGCATTAAAGGAATCAAATTCCACGGAAGATCATGAACTGTTTCGCATAGTCATCAAGTCATAGTCATCATACTCATCTTCAAACTCTTGGCCACCACCAAATATATTAGCGAGACTCATCAAATGGGTTAGCAACAACCTCATCTTGAATCGACACCTCAATCTCTCCCACTTTAGAAAAGGGTTAACTCTCTTAGAAGAAGAGGTAGGCGGAATAGGTTGACCATCATCATCCACAAGAGTAGCTTTCCATCAATAATTAGCTTTTCAAGCTTACCAATTTTATCACTATGGAGTAGAACCAACATCCATTGTTCCCATTGAATTACTCACAAGCTTGGCGTGAGAAGAAGTCCCAGTCTCAGGAGGCTTAAACGCCTCACCAATATCAATACGAGAGTCCTTCCCGAGATCCATCAATACCGCTTCCTTAGTAGTACCGAAGACTTCCAGTCTTGACCTTGTTAGTAGAAGAATCACCACGTGCTTGGGATGCCCAAATCATCTTCCACCTCAAGAGTCCCAAAAGAGTTAGGCGTAGTAATCGGTGTATCTTTAGCATTACCACTAGCATTGCCGATGTCTTCGTCTTTGCAACATATACACGCTTCCTAGGTGCAAATATAGGACCCTTACCCATATTAATACCACCGGTCATCTTCGTACCTTTAGGTTTGGCTTTCCGATTCTGCACCACCTTAAAGCCATCATCAGGTTCATCCTCATTAGAGGTGGGCGGAACATCATTATTCTCCTTAATACTCTTAGGACAACAAGCAGTATCATGCCCAAACACTTTACATTTCGCACAGTGTGGCGGCTTCCATTCATATTCCACTTTTATACTTGCCGTAGTAAAACCACTATCATCCTTATTAGGGATCGCCATAGTCACCACATGTTTAAGCTCAAATTCAGATGATAATTCCACAAGAGCACGTGCAAAACTAATGCGACCCCATGAATCAACACACATGGAACTAGTAAAGCATCTAACATAATCGGATTACCCACTTGAGTAGCAATTAAGCTCAACCCATCTTCCGAATATGCAAGTAATGGCACATTATGCAATTTAATCCAAGCGGGAACTCTAGTTACCTCACTTTTAGACAATAGCACATCGAGTCCATTTAGTGAGAATGAGAGGAGAATTGCGAATAATCCAAGGGCCCGTTGAAGAACATTCTCAACACCATCTTTAGAATCGAATTTAAAGAGGAAAACACCATCATCATTCTTCATTAGTTTCGAAAACCAAACTTACCCCACGTGTTGGAGCGTAGTTCTTAACCAAATGAAATGCAACATTCTTGCCAACAAAGAAGCCAACAAGTGTATTTTCATACCGGTTGAATACACCTCCATAGCAGACCTTGAAGCACCGTATCATGATTATCAATGCGTCTCATTCACCAAGGCACGAAAATTAACTTTCCTAGAGACACGTTCGGGTTTAATACATTAGCAAATGACCTCACTTCATTAGTTACACTACCAATCACGTTAGGACCTGAAGTAGAAGTATACACCACGTTAGGACCAGAATTCACCACGTTATGCACACAAGTATCTTGGCCATAGGCATTAGACGAAGTCCCTTTAGTGCTAAGATCCACCCCACTCTTAGAAGTACCAGAATTATTACTTGCAATCCCCACCCTAGGTTCCGCCAATGGGTCAGTTTGGTCCATGTTAGATGTGCCCCAAACCGTATCAACCGATACGTCCCCAAACAGATTACCCTCATTATTGCTAGGGTTTCGGACAACCCTAGCAGCCATGTGTATCTCAGGAACAGTGGTACCATCATTAAGACCTTTTAAACGTTTAAGCCTAGCATCCAAAACGTTAATGTCCAAAGAAGCATAATGATTAGGTTCCGTAATCTCACCAACTTGATCGGCCACGTTGGATGCTGCATTCAGTGAAGACCCATCCATGTTTAAGAACCCTCGTTCCATCTCTCTCAAAACCCCACAACCAATTCAAGTATACGACACAACCAGCGCATAAGCAATCGAACAGAAACAAGAAAACCCTAACTGAACGTTAGGGTTTAAAGCACAAAGAATTCGATCCTATCCCATAATACACAACATTTTAGAGAATGATAGGATGGAACAGGCCGAGTAACAATCCAACCACAAATAACCAGAAAAAACGAAAATATAAACCCTAAAACAACGATTCTACAAAGAGACCTAAAGCAGGGGAAACAAATACCTAAAACCAATCAAGAACCAATTAACTATGATGTTAATCGATATCTAAATCAGTTAGAAGCAAAGAATCCCAAGAAGTAGGCGAATTGAAGAAAAGCGATTAAGGGATGTTAGGGTTTAAAATTTTCGCCAAAGAGAGAGATCGGTTAGGGATGTTAGCAAACTCAGATGTTCCTGTGTTTATGAAGTAATATTTGACCAAATAACACATGCAATCAAGATATGTCATTTTTAAAATATATTTTATTTACTACATATCTTTTAGTTCTAACCAAAGGATTCCAGATTTATATTGGTATGTGTTTGTTCAACGCATCATTTTTGAACACAAACACTTTTATATGTTGCCCGCGAATTTTGCGGGTCTATAGTGTTCAATGTACATTGTACTCTTTGTATTTAATTGTGCTATCTATAATACATGGTTTGATTATGCGCAATGTTTTGGAAACCAGATTTATAATCGACCCGGTCGAGTCACTGGTTCGACCGCTGGGTCAACCCAGTTTTTCATTAAAAACAAAATTAACCGGTTCGACCGCTGGGTCAACCTGGTTTTTATAAAAAAATATTTGAAAAAAATCAAACCAGTCCGGGTTTCGAGAACCGGGTTGACCGGGGTCACTCAAAACCTGACGGGTCTAACCAGTTAACCTGGTTTTAGAAACCCGGGTTTTATTTACCCGTTTTTTGCCCATAACTGATCCGACCGGTTAACCTGGCCGGGTCGACCCAAGTTTCAACACATTTACTCTTTTGTAAATTGTAATATTAGTCTTTGATATGCAACTTACTTTGTGTGCCTTGCATGTAAAGCAAATTTTCTTTTGCCACCCATGAAACCCATGGTCTATAGTCTAATATATATATATATATATATATATATATATATATATATATATATATATATATATATATATATATATATATGTCTTGGGATAGAGTTGGAGATTAGGTCTTACTTGCTCTTAATCTTACAAATTCTTCATAAACCACCTCCCAAGTTTGAGACCAAATTTTGTGTGTGTTTCATAAAAAATCGGGAAAAAAAAAAGCGGTTTCGGTCTAGTTAGAACTAAATTTGATTGTTATGTTTTCACAAACTTGAAACATATATATATATATATATATATATATATATATATATATATATATATATATATATATATATATATATATATATATATATATTGATACCTTGATATTGATTGAGAAAAAAATATAAGTACCTAAAATTCAAATTGACTTAAAATATGATACCATTTTGTGTGGTTTACCTTATTTTATATGAATGATATCATTACTTGTTTACGGGAAGAGATCTAGTGAGAAGAGAAAATAAAATAAGAATAGTGAGAAATATTCTCAGCCACATATTTCAAATGAAGAAAAGAATTTTAAGGGGAGATGCATCTACTTTTGTAGGTGCATCCGAAATGTGCGGTTGTGGTTTCTTCTCATTCTTCTCATTTCAACTTTATTTCTCATTTGATCCTCACTCACTTGTTTACTTCCAATTTTAAAACCCATTTCAAACGCAGTATTCCTAGACTTACCGTAATATCGATTTATAGTGGCTCAGTGTTGATAAAAATGGGAAGAAATGTCAAATGCTATCTGCAAGAGCAGCATTGGTAATAGATGATAATAACTCAACTTGGGAGTCTTCCAACGAATCAAGGTTCTTTCTTTATATTTCTTGACATTTTTTTTGCAATAGTTTATATCTTATGCTTAACTAGATAGGAATAAAGACACTTTATGAAGAAATTTTATATATTTATGAATCTTTCTCTTGCACACAACTGAGATATTAAAATTTTTGGCAGAAATATTTAGAATCTAGTTTGGTAGTGCACTAGTGCTTATCCGCCTTAAGTGGCAAATTGGCAATCCATATTTGAATAGACTAATATTGAAATCTATACAATAAGCAATCCATTCTACACAACTACATTCACAATCTAAAGTCTAAACCATCACTACCAAGTAATAATAAAAACTCTCACTGGCTTTAAAGAACACAGCTCTATTGACCCTTACTTTATCGGACTTCTGAATATTCCTGCCCACATTCCACAGCTTTGCTACATGGAGGGCTGCCTCAATTGGCTTCACTTTTAAACTCATTAGCTTAAGCTTTATAGTGTCAATAATCCTTGCATACAACACGCCCTTACTCAGTTTTTCATCTCCGAAATTATGTAATCTCTTTCCCGCCATAAGAAGTATACAGCAGCAGCAAGTACCTAAGGATGCTTCATATGTCGTTTTCACATGGTCTAGGAGCAAAATCCTGAATAAAATATTTGCCAATCATTAGCCAACCCATTCAACCAATCATTATTTGCAACTTGGCCCATATAATGGGCAAACCATTACTGCACTTATCCCCATCTAGCAACTGATTCTATGTTTGCAACTTTCCTTGAATTTCCATCCATAAGAGATTTGTATGTTTTTTTTTTTTTTTTTTTTTTTTTTTTGAAAGGCAAGAGATTTGTATGTCTAGAATTACACTGAGAACACCATACCAAGAAAAACCACTGCACTTTTGCAGTCTGAGTTCTAATAGCTTCCCATACATGTTTATCTGCCAACAGGACCTGTTTACCTTATGAGTTTTTCGATACCACTACATCTGTTCACAAAGGATTAGTACACGCTCTAAGATGCTTGTAACTTGAGGATATATAGTATGCCACTCCAAAGGCCACTTTCATCTTCCATCTTTGAATATAGTTGCATACAAGCCACATTGAATTGGATTCCCCATTCCTAATTTATAACTTTATCTCTCGTCTCCAACAAGTTTTTTCAACCCCAACTGTCTAAATTCTTGTGTTTAACTTCCCAAAAACTCCTACCTTTTAACTTCATTGTGTGAATCCATTATATTCCATAAATGGGTAATAGTTAAGAAAGCCACTTTATTACAATGCAAAATTCCATAAGTGCTTAATGATTTCAGCTTTATTCTATTTATCCAAATCCTTCAACTCGAAACCCCTTGATCCTTCGGTCTGCAAATATTTTTCTATGCCATGTTAGCTCTGACTTTAGTAATTCATTGTCACCATATGAAATTGTTTTAAGAAGCATGATTACTCAAGCCCATTAAAGCAAAACAGACTCAAGAACAAAGCAATCATTGTTAACAGGTTCTTAAAAGGACTTTCCAGGATCGATTGATCATAACAACATCATGCGTTTATCATACACAAGAATCGAATAAAACAGAAACAAAAGATGTGGGGTTGAACCCTTCAATAGAAACTGATATTATAACTTGAAATGGGTTGATTTGATTACAGAATTCCTAGGCTATATATAATATATGAAACGGTGCTTTCATGAAGAGGCAAATCGTTTACTTTTAGAGAAACGTTGCAGTGTTTCTGTTATATTCCTAAACCTAACCATTTACTGCCTAATGGGTTGCTGCAGGCCCAAGCCAGAAATCTTGCAGGCTTTATTTTCCTTTTGGCCTCTAAGACATTAAAAATGGGTCCAACAATCAATTAAAAAAAGCTTTAAAAGAGAGGCCTAAAGGTTGAATTTTGTTACCCATGGCATGCCAAAGCATCATAGGACTTTGCTTTGGTGTGTGATAGCATGATAAATTTTCATTGACCAATTCCACTAAATTTAAATGTTATCACTGTTTGAAGTTGGCATGTATTATGACCCCTTTTTAAGCAATAAACATAAAAAACTTAATACATTAGTAGGCGTCTATTACATGCTAACTTCACTTTCTAAATCTATTACATATTTGATGATTTTTTTGTTACTGCAGATTTGGAGAAGTGCTTGTAATAGCTGCTTTTCACAAATTTGAAATTAAGGGAGAAATCAAATCCGATGTAGTATTACCTGAAACAAACTATGCAAGTTACCTTGTCTACCAATTACCACAAGACCAATCCACGTTTGAGGCTCTTATGTTTGTGTGGGAAAGTGATGGTTACAGTTATAAGGATTGGTATATCTATTTAGTAAGCCCTCCAGTCACCCCAGTTATCGGACCAAATATTGATGAAAATAGTTACATGCCACTAAACAGACACAAACGAAACGCTGCTCAACGAAAAAGGAGTGATGGTTGGATGCAAGTTAAAGTATGGCAGTTTGATACCAGTAATGTTAAGTTTATGATATATAAAATACAATAAAACATAAAGACATCGAGAGTACACAGCGGAACACTTAAAGATCATAACCAATAAATTAATTAACAGAAAGTAGAAAGTATGCGTAACGTACCTCTTGCGAATGTCAGATCACTTGAGCAAAACCAAGGAAGTGGTTTGAAGAGTTGTCCCTTACCGTTCTACAACTCAAACCAAATGGTGTAAGAATAGTGTCTTACAACCACGTTCTTGTACACACGAATTAACCAACGAATCAAGCGATTTCTAGATCTAACACAAGTCCTCGTTTATGAAAAACGAAACCAAACTCCCTTACAAATGGGGTGTTCGGCCGAAATAAGGACAAGAGAGAGGGGAGGAGAGATCTAGGGTTAATTCAATGCACAAGTGTATGAAACCCTATAACCTAACCCTCTTTATATACTAGTAGGGAAACTTTGGGAAGAAGTTATGAATTAGGCCTTGGAAAGGCCCCTATGGCCGGCCACTATACAAAGCCCAAAGGAAATCCATAACTTTTCCAAGTTTTCCATTTCTAGTCCTTTCTCTTTTCATTTAACGGTCGTTAGTCATTTTTCCGTTAAATACTTAACGATCGTTAACCGGACTTAATGTGCAATAATTAATCGTAAACATAAACATTAATTATTAACTTTAATTCTCATTCGCTAATGTGTGCAATCCCGTGGTCACGAGTTCGAATCCGGACATTCACATGTTTGTAAATATATACATTTCCAATAGCTCCCACTTGGATATGTTTACAAAACGTGAAATGACATTGGTTAGCGTCTAGCAACACACCAATGCCGCGGGTACAACTCGTGTATGGTTTTTTGGAGAAAAACCAAGTTTGATGATTCATCATCATATTCATCCTTTTGTTTCTAATACCATGTTAATAAGAATATGGATCTCACTCATTTCTTAATTAACTATTTTGTTTCTCGCTTTATATGATTGATTAAGATTACCAATTCTTACGAACATATTCCGAAGACCTTGGGTATGGCCATACAAACATCTTAACAATCCTACGAGGGCCCAATAAGATTATACTTCAAAATAAATTTGAAGGAAACAAATCCCATTTTGACTACAAGCATGATTCATAAATTTCGCAACACTTACGAAAACAACCCTTATAACTACCGATTCGTGTAGCGTTAGATTGCTTCACAAAATGCACTACATCCATGACATATCTCTTGTATCTCAAGTCGAGGATAAATATTCATGATATACTTAATGACAAAGATCCATAAAGTATTATCATGCGGGTGGGATAAGTCCTATATTCAATTCATTGAATATCATCTGAAATTAGTCATGCTACGCATCAATATACTTTCAAGTATATTCTAACTAATACTCATATTTGTCTTAATTCAATATCATTCCCATGTTATTGATTGACAATGGACTATTTAGAATAACTGAAGTTATTCAAAGATTTAAACATGCAAATATAGGAAAACATCATAATAAATGAATAATAAACATAACAAAAATACTTTATTTCATTTCAATAATAATGTTTACAATATCCTTTTATCTAAAATAATTAGTCACAGATGGGCATTGAAACTACGAGCTAAACGAAGTCCAAACTTATCAGATAAATGATTAAGTTTTTCACCAGGTAAGGCCTTCGTTAACGGATCTACTAGGTTATCATATGTGAACTTTGAGCAACTCAATTTCACCTATCTCGACTTGCTCTCGAACATAGTGATATTGTCTAGGATAGTGTCCGTGCCCTTCATGACTCCGTGTTCATGGGCAAAAGTAATTGCGACTAAATTGTCACAATATACTTTAATAGGATTTTCAATCGATGGCATAACACCAAGCCCGAAACAAACTTCCTTATCCAAACGGCTTCCATGGCGACCTCGAGGCGCGCTATGTCGACTTTCTGCGGCAGACAACGCAAGTGTTATGCTTTCTTACTCTTCCAATCCACAAGACCTCCATTGATGACAAAAATGTAACCCTTTGACACTTCGTATCATCTTTGTCACACTTCCGTGATGCATCGCAGAACAACAGATAGTTACATACGGATTTCCCATACACTATGAACATATCTCTCAGTAGCCCTAAGGTGCCGAGAATATGTAATAATGATCGATGAATTTCACCCGGATTCGTTGATACCGATGGTCAAGTTTTGAGCAAAGCCACATCGGGCCTTGTGCATCGCACCGCGTATATTATAGATCCTACACCAAGCATAAGGAACTTTCTTCATACGCGCCACCTCTGCAGTGTTGAAGCACGACCTTGCCGCTTTCAAACTATGATTTACTTGCATTGGCAAAATCCCTTCTGCAATTTTGCATATTGAATCTCTTCAAGATTTTGTTAATGTAAGCACTTTGGCTTAAACCAATTAGCCGCCTTGATCTATCCCGGTAGATCTTGATTCCAGTATGTATCTTGCTTCTAAGTCCTTCATCGAAAACATTTACCAAGATAGGCTTTCACCTCATTCGGACTTGGTATATGATTTCCCATGATTAATATGTCATCGAAATACGAACAAGGAAAGTAACATGACTCCCACTAGCTTTGTGATATACACATGGCTCATCAAGATTTCGAGTAAATCCAAAACTTTTGATTTCTCCATCGAATCTCTTATTCCATTGCCTTGAAGCTTGCTTGATCCATAAATGGACCTCTTAAGCTTGCATACGGTTAGGAAATAATGGATTCACAAACCCTTCCTACTGTGCCATATAGATGTCTTCATCTAGACGGCCATTCGTAAAAGCGGTTTTGACATCCATTTGCCAAATCTCATAGTCATAGTGTGCGGCTATAGCTATGAGAATCCTAATAGCTCTTATGTCCGCTACGGAGAGAATGTCTCCTCGTAGTCAATGCCATAGGTTTGAGTAAAACCTTTAGCCACTAGACGAGCCTTGTAGGTGTGTACATTGCCATCCATGTTAGTTTTCTTCTTGAAGATCCACTTACTTCCAACTAATTTAGCATTGGGAGGAAGGTCAACTTCAATCGAACATCATTATCTTTCATGGATTGCATTTCCCATTCATAGCAATCGCCATTTATCCTTTTCGGGATCAGCCATGGCAGCCTTATAGTTAGCGTGTTCATTAAGATCCCCAACCATATTTTCCTCCACCTCTACGTTAAGACATAGGCGGTCGGTGCACGTATAGTCCTTTCGGACCTCACGAATGCGAACAACTTCGGGAGGAGCACCTAAGCTTCGTGTTCTTCTTGAAGTTGGCTAGTGGTTTTAGAAGGTGTTGTATCTTCTTGATCATATTCCGGATCATATACTCTCCCACCGAGTTCTTGAGATATAAGATTCATTTCAAGGAAATCTCCATACCTAGCCGCGATGACTTTGTTCTCGGTGGGTAGTAAAAGTAGTAACCCATAGTTTCCTTAGGGTATCCTACAAAGATACACTTAATCGATCCGGCTTAGAGCTTATCGTGTGTCACGTTTAACAAACGCTTCACATCCCAGCACCTTTAAGTAAGAAAAGTTGGGAGCTTTTCCAGTCCATATTTCATATGGAGTTTAACAACCTTCTTAGTTGGAACCATATTCAAAATGCGAATAGCGTTTCAAGGCATAATCCCAAAAGTAAAAGGAAGAGTCGCAAGTTCAAACATTGATCGTACCATGTCAAGTAAGTTACGATTTCTCCTTTCGAATCACCATTTTGTTTTGGAGTATAAGGAGATGTGAGCTTCTAGATAATTCCACACTCACTAAGTAATCTTTGAACTCTTGACTTATATACTCACCACCTCTATCGGATCAAGAGCTTTAATCTTCTTTCAAGTTGTAATTCTACTTCACTTTTGAAAACCTTAAATGTTTCAAAGACTTCATGTTTATGTTTAAGTAAATAAACATAACCATAACGATTGAAATCATCCGTAAGGTTAAGAAGTAGGAAGCACCGCGTTTGACACATATCTAAGTGGACCACCCACATCGGTGTATCAATCCAAGTAGATCGAAGCCCTTTCCACTTGTGGTGAAAAAGGTTTCCTTGTCATCTTCCAAAGAATGCAAGACTCGCATTTGTCAAATGATTCATCATTGACCGTTTGTAAAAGCCCATCGTGTTGCAGCTTTTCCATGCGTTTCTTGCCAATATGGGCAAGGCGACAATGCCAAAGATAAGAAGAGTTACAGTTCAACTTGCTCTTCTTATTGCTAATGCTATACAACGAATTATTTCCATTGGATATACAACCATCCATATCAATTTTAAACACACCAAGAATAGGAATTGCATTAAAATAAAAAACATCATTTAAAGAAACTGAAATTCCATAACTTGTAAAAGTGTGCACAAAACCAATATCTTTTAACAAAGAAATTGAAATAACACACCTAACAATGGAGGGTGCATAATGACAATTATTTAGTTCTAAAATTAAGCTCGAAGGCAACACTAAATCAAAAGTCCCTATGGCTTTCGATAAATGCGCTTTCCATTTCCAACGACAAGTATCTCTCTCCATAGGTCGACTTCTTTGCCCTCTAAGTCCTGCGATGTATTACGGATGTAAGTACCACATCCCGTATCATATATCCGATAATTTTGCTTATGTGGAAAAGAAAATAATTCAAACCTAAAATACCGATGAGCTAGGCACCATCTTATTTTTATTCAAGGCACTCATTAAGATAAACCGGCAGTTCCTCTTCCAATGACTGGTGAGTTCTGCGGTGGTGGCAAGCTAAAACCTTCTTAGGATTCTCTTTTTTCTTTCTAGGGTTCTTCTTATGAGCTGGTGGGATGACAACTTGTTTCCCCTTTCCTTTTCCTTTCCCTTTCTTATCTGCTTGCGGCTTAGGCTTCTTCACCCTACCACCCTGTATTGCGAGCACAGAAGGTGTAGGAGCCTTCTTTGGCAATCTCTTCTCGTAGTCTACAAGCATTGCATGTAACTCATTCACTGTCTTCCTCGTGCAATGCATGTTATAATTTCGGACAAAATCACCAAATCGATCCTGATTAAGGGAGTGATTGATGAGGCTGACACATACATCATTCGAGTAACCACATCCGAGCTTCTCCAATTGGTCCAAGTGATGTTTCATCTCTGGGGCGTGGTCGGAGACAGATTTGCCAACCTCCTACTTGCGGTGTGAACCTTTTCAATAAGTTCATACAGATTCGGCTGGTGGCTTCTCAAACATACGTTTGAGTTCATCTAGCATGCTCATAGGCGGATAGTGCTTAAATTGTTTTTGCAATTGAGAAGACATCCCCGAAAGCATTAGACACGCCACATCATTGTGCTTCTCATATTCAACACGATATGCCTCTTGTTCAAGAGCAGTTGCCGTGTTGGGAGGAGCATCAGGCAAAGGTGTAGTCAAAATTTCAACCCTTTTGGCAACACGAAGGATGATCCTAAGTGAACGATGCCAATCATTGAAATTAGGGTCAGTCAGCTTGTCCCTTTCAATCATATCTTTGAAAGCGGAACTCATTAAGCTCATAGTGTTTTCAGGTTGAGCCATCTACAAAAAAAGTTCAAAAAACCATAATTAGTATTTTTGATAATTTCCTTTTCAATAAAAAATTAAATACCCAAGGTTCATATTCATATAACCAATTAATATTTATTGAAAACTAGGATCCAAATTGTCATAATTTCATCACGTCAGTTAATCTGCTAGTAATGAACCTTATACAAAATGGTAGAGCATTTTCTCAATTGCCAATATCAATTGCAATTCCTAGATTTATGGGATTTACATATAGCCAATATCAATCGCCATGTAAACATGTTTTATCCTATCTTATGCCTTGAGTTGCCGGTTCACCGCCTAACTCAATTAAGTTGTCCAACTTAAGAAACCGCAAAATCGTCCATGCCCGTTCTCGACACGTGGACATTTTACCTTTGATTAAGATCTAAGTCACGTTCTCACGCAAATAGAAAGTAATCTTAGGTGTTTCCGTTTCGTTGGATGGCATATAACTTAAATTAAAAGGTAATAGTTTTGATGTTAGATCAAATATGTACAAAGATGTCATGCATTCATCTTTGTAGCATAGTTTTTATTAAAACATTTATATCTTCTTTTAATGTATAATCTTTTCATCATCAAACTTTATTTGAGGTATTGGGTTCACCAATCAAGGAATCTAGTGTTAATTATCATCCATTATACCGTACTTTTGCATAAGTGTAAACACTTAGTGTTTCGGATAATTACCACCGAAGTGGCGCATGGAATTAAAACTAATTCGCCCTAAGATGAGCTTGCACATTTTATGGCTTACTAAGTAGCTCCATTCGAACTTCTGAGAGGCGGAGGACTGTGCACGCTAAAGCACAACCTTAGACATCCTTTCGTGTGTGTGTGCGCTTCTTTATTAACCCCTTTATAGTTCATTCTCATGGGTGAGCCGTTCAGACCATTTGTACCAAAGTTATCAATCAATTAAACAATTATGATTACTACGCTTAAAAATACATGTTTCACCATTGTTTAGGTCAGTTTATTTTTCTTGTAAAAATACCCTTGTTACACATAACAAACAAGCAAGTATTTGTAAAAATAAACAAATAAACAATGAATGCATAACAAATAAAAGTCATGCATATCAAATTGCCACATGCAAACGGTTTTGATAAATCCTATTAATAACCAATTCTAGATCTTGTCAATATGCATATATTTAATTAAGACTTTCACCCGTTTTCATCTATGTACAAAGTGAGCCACATGCATCGATTCATCGATTGCGTAAGTAAAAATTAAATATATACCACATAGCACATAATTGATTAAATTAATAATTATTGAGGTCTTCCCCAATTTTAGACCTATCATAATTTAGTGTATATAACTTAAACAAGAAACACATACAATAAAAGCAGATCCATGATAAAACATGCAGATAATTATCATGGACATAAAATTACACTTAACAATTAATGCAATTAAATCAGTTACGCATATACACATAAAGTTGCATGCATCTTAGGGTTTCTAATCCAATTAAAACAATAGTTTACAAAACCTTAATTAGGCCACCAAAATAAACACCCCCCTAAAAAATTAGGGTTTAGGTTTTGCAAACCCTAGATCTAAGCATACAAATAATAACACATTCATGTTTATTCTAATTATGTGTTTCAGTAATTAATTACTTGTTATACAAAGCTCGTGATGCCACTGTTAAGTTTATGATATATAAAATACAATAAAACATAAAGATATCAAGAGTACACAATGGAAGACTTAAAGATCATAACAAATAAATTAATTAACTGAAAGTATGCGTAACGTACCTCTTGCGAATGTCAGATCACTTGAGCAAAAACAAGGAAGTGGTTTGAAGAGTTGTCCCTTACCGTTCTACAACTCAAACCAAATGGTGTAAGAATAGTGTCTTACAACCACGTTCTTGTACACACGAATTAACCAACGAATCAAGCGATTAATAGATCTAACACAAGTCCTCGTTTATGAAAAACGAAACCAAACTCCCTTACAAATGGGGTGTTCAGCCGAAATAGGGACAAGAGAGAGGAGAGGAGAGATCTAGGGTTAATTCAATGCTCAAGTGTATGAAACCCTAGAACCTAACCCTCTTTATATACTAGTAGGGAAACTTTGGGAACAAGTTATGAATTAGGCCTTGGAGAGGCCCCTATGGCCGGCCACTATGCAAAGCCCAAAGGAAATCCATAACTTTTCCATTTCTAGTCTTTTCTCTTTTCATTTAACGGTCGTTAGTCATTTTTCCGTTAAATACTTAACGATCGTTAACCGGACTTAATGTGCAATAATTAATCGTAAACATAAACATTAATTATAAACTTTAATTCTCATTCGCTAATATGTGCAATCCCATGATCACGAGTTCGAATCCGGACATTCACATGTTTGTAAATATATACATTTCCAACAAGTAAGACTCCTGAAACAGTTTCTATGCATCTTAAGTTTAAGCATCCTGGTAAAAAGGTTCTTAGTGGGCTGAGGGTACAAGGAATTGAATTTAGACTCATACAGGTAGTCTGTTTTTTGTGAGACTCAAGTGTAAGCACAAGTGGATGTTTATTCATTGACGATATACATATTCGTAATCAAGACTCTTAAAGGGGTCCATTTTCTGAATTTAATGGAGAAAAAATTATTAATAATATTGTTTGCATTAATTTTTATAGAAGCTGATTTGAGGGAAAACTAAAATAATACTCTGATTTGTTTCTACAAAAGGATAACCGAGTCATTTCCAAAAAAAAATGATCATGTCGTAATATTTCATTTCGGCTTATATTTTAGAAGCCTTATGTAACACCCCCAAATCTCGGTACAACGGAAGACTTAAACAAGTTTTCGGAGCGTTAGTGGATTGGTACATCACACAAGCATAGCAAATAAGATGAGCATATTATAGTTCAAAAACCAATCCCAGATTTAATTATCCGAATACAATCATCCCAAAATAGTTAAATGTAAGGCCCAACAAGATTTATAAAATAGGTCCGCATAATATTATCAGAGTTCAGTTATGATCCTTCAACCATGCTTCATTGCCAAGCTTCCACAGAACAAGCATTCCAAACATCACTTAGATACCTGAGAAAAATATGCTAAAAGGGTTCGCTAACGCTGGTGAGTTCATAAGTTTAAGTTCAAATTCAATAGTGGACTTGTAGGATTTTATTTGTTGTGCGAGACTAAGATACACACAAACACATCATTCACATACCAATACTACAATCAATAACACCATCAATAACATAATCGACGTCATTGTAGGGCCCTAAGCGACTCTAGCCGGTAGCAAATGCTACCGACTAGGTCGAGGTAGAAGTCTATGCTTAGCTAGGCAAGTGTCATACAACATAATTGATACCCTAGACTAAGGAAACAACTATCACATATCTATCTAAATAATCAACACATAATCAAATCAAAAGTTAAAAATGTCCAAAAGAGTAGCATGATTTCTCACTCCAATTTAGTTAAAACAGAGATAAAAGTGGGGCTATGAAACTCACCTCAAGCAAGCAACGCACAAATAAACACTAGCAATGAAGATAACAGCTAACACGGCTCAGCAACTACTGACTCGGCACAACCTATTAATATAAACCAATTCTTAATATATAATTCCAAAATCAACGTTATCTACCCCAATGTATTCCTTTTCTTTATCTCTAAAAATATCTTATTTCACCGTTTAGTCCTAGCGTTTGGTATCGTCATGTGTGTGTATCGACTCAACAAGACATCATAAATGCACTCAAATAACCACAATGTGACTAAATGCAACACAATGAGACGTCTAAGCGATAAGCTCTATAGTCCAATAAGTTTCGGAATAAATAGTTAGACTTTATCGAATTCGTCAACTCGATAAACTCAATCATTTATTCGTGTCGCTCATTATTCCATAATGCAGTCGCATCCTAACGAGTCATAAGGATAATTCACTCATTAATAACGTTATTCTACGTGCCTAACGGGCTCTTATTAGATTCGTCAACATAATAAGTCCGCTATCCACGTGGATTGACGCTATTAATGTTAGGTCATCCGTAACCCATGCACAAGACGTAAATAGTATTAAATGCTTGAAAATGGCATTAAATGCTCATAAATGGCACATTTCGATAAACGTGCACTCGAAATATTAAATACTCATTAATTAGAAAACCTTTCCGTTTTTAGTCGTTAGTTTTCATTTTAAAATAGCGAATAACAAGACAAGTCTTGTTATCGAAGGTTTTAGTATAAAAACCATTTATTATTTATGTTTTTTAGTTTTATTAACATGTTTACATATATATTACGTCAATTTCAATATAAGTTTCATATCGTTATTCGTTTCGAGTCCACAAGCACGAGTCATGACTTCTCGGCTTTTATACATTCTATAGTCCAATATATACTAAAGTCCATGTTACGGCGTTGTCGGGGTCAACTATGACTAAAAAGTCAAAGTAACACCGACGTTGCTCAAAGTTGACAATTTATAATATAAGTCCAAGTAAATAATCACAATATCGCAAATCAATCTCCAATCAACCCATATCTATCTCGCCATCCAAACAAACTACCAAAAATACCCGTAACCAATGTCACGACTCTAATGGTCAAGACACGGTCCCGGTTAAGACCACGTGAACCAAACAAGCTCTAGAAGCTTTTCGACTCCACGCGTCTCATCCAAACACCAACAACAACTACCAACAAGTTACCACAATGACCTGACCCGGACCCTTGGTCCTCTTGGGTCTCGTACACCACAAAAAACCCACGTACGAAGCCCTAGTGGCTCGTACGTCCTACTAATCCCATCCAAACACTCCCCAAATGGCTTCTCCAATAACCAAACACAATCAAACAACCTCTAAACAACATCCAATCAGAAAACCCATAAACTAATCTAGACCAAGAACATGAAACAATGATAAAAATGCAAAAAAACAATAAAATGACACAACACACGATACCATAACACTAGTTTGCATGTTTCATTAGTTATAAATTCGTTTTAGACCCATGTTTATCAAAAACCCACTTTGGTTCCCACATGTACGAGCCATATAGGGCTCGTACGTGACTCACCATAGCTCGAACGAGCGACAACCATGTTCCTTTTACCTTTTCCAAACCCGATCTACAAAGTTACAACAAAACCCTAGAAATTCAAATAGTTTTTGCAAGATTTGAGGGTGTTAACGGAGGCTTTTATGTGCGTTCCATATATGGATGGAAAGAAGAAATAAAGATCTATCTAATGGTGGTGGAGGTGAGATGCCACTCGTCGGAATGTGGCCGGAATCTCGCCGGAAGTGGGGCGGCGGTGGTGGTGTTAATATTAGGGGTAGGGTTTTGGTGGTGAGGAGAGAGAGAGTAGAGAGAGAAAGTAGACGTGTCTGTGTTTATATACTTGGGACTAGGGACCTTAAAATAAATAAAAAGGTTGGGAGGGGGCGCCGGCCTAAGGCTTTTCAGGGGGCCAAACCCGTAATTTTTGTAAAACTAACTCGTTTACCCGCTCCCGAGCTCATATGTTGTCCTACGAGTGTCCCACGATGTTCCTTCAACTTTCAATCACTTTTATTTATGTTTTTCCACGAGTTTTGATTATTATTTGTCAAGTTTCGTGCTACGGTTTAAAAGTTAGGTTATTTCTCGTTATAAGATTTTATTGTGCCGAATCACATAATGCTTAACGTAAAGGGCTAAAACTCATACAACGACTCATATGATAATAAAATAAATCATAAAAACCGATAAACGATATCAAAACAATTCATTGTTAATCGAAATAGTTCTAAAGGCAATTACTCGGTTTAACTTAGCGTAATGCGGTTACCTAAAATGGGATCCCTGATTGCTAGTTGTCACACCTTAATTTTCCATCTTATTTTGAGACTTATGAGCTTATATAAGTTTATCATGTCATAATAAATTTATATAAACCCACAAGTCTAAAAAATAAGCCGGAAAATTGGGGTTATTAAATATAAGCCAAAAAACAAATAAGCTCATAAGCCACATACAAGCTTAAACAAACGTCCCCTTAAAGTTGGCTTCACAACCAAAGTGGCTTTGGGGTCAAGTTTCAAATGGGACATATGTTTATGGTTGTGTTTCTGACTCTTAACCAGACAGACGTGGAAAGACAAGAGGGTTGTTTGACGCGGTCAGATATATATGTCTTACCGAGTAAGAGTTGGAGATTAGGTCTTATGGTCTCTTAATCTTGCAAATTCTTCAACCACCTCCCAAGTTTGAGACCAAATTTTGTGCGTGTTTCATAAAAAGATAGAACAAAGAAAAAAATATAGGGGTTTGTGGTCTAGTTAGTGTTGAGTTTATAAAATATATAACATACAATAAACAAGTAAACATCAAGAGTACACAGCGGAAGACTAAAGATCATAACAAATAAATAATTAACTGAAAGATGTGTAACGTACCTCTTGCAATTGGTAGATCTCTTCAATTCAAGAACCCTGATTAGGGTTTATGTGGTTTAACGAATTGACCCTTACCGTTTTCAATTCAAACCAATTGATGTAACAATAGTGTGTTACACCACGTTTTTTGTACACACGCACTATTAGCGATTCGATCACGAATGCTAGTTCTTGATCACAATAGAATAACCAAACACCTTTGTTATGTTCAAGGTCACTCGAAATCCTTTACAATGGGATTCACAAATCGACCAAGAATAAGAGGAAGAAAGAAGAAGTTTGTCCTTCTAATAAAATCAAGTGTACCAAAGGATGAGTACATGGGATGTATTTATAGCCTTATGGTAGATGTCAAGTTTACTATGGTTTCGATGTGGATTCCATAGTTTCACCAAAAACAAGCCCAAAAGAGGGTTTCTAAAACCATCTCTTGGCTTGCTTACTTTCTTCATATCCGTTGACATTTAACGATCGATAGTCACTTTCGATAAGTTCTTATCGCCGTTTAGTCGTTTATTGTGAATTTAATAATTAAACATAATATTTTATATTAATTATTAAAACATCGAGTCTCATACGTAAAGTGTGCAATCCCGTGGTCAAGAGTTCGAATCCGGACATTTACCTATTGTAAATTTATACATTTCCAATGACTCCCACTTGGATATGTTTACAAAGCGTGAAATGACATTGGTTAGCGTCTAGCAACACGCCAATGCCCCGGTACAACTCGTGTATGGTTTTCGGAGAAAAACCAAGTTTTGATGATTCATCATCATATTCATCCTTTGTTTCTAATACCATGTTAATAAGAATATGGATCTTACTCATTTCTTAATTAACTATTCATTTCTCGCTTTATGTGATTGATCAAGATTACCAATTCTTCCGAACATATTTCGAGAAGACCTTGGGCATGGCCATGCAAACATCTTAACAATCGTATTTAGGGCCCAAAGATTATACTTCAAAATAAATTTGAAGGAAACAAATCCCATTTGACTACAAGCGTGATTCATAGATTTCGCAACACTTCGAAAACAACCCTTATAACTACCGATTCACGTATAGCGTTAGATTGCTTCACGTAAATGCACTATATCCATGACATATCTCCGGTATCTCAAGTCGAGGATAAATATTCACGATATACTTAATGACTAAGATCCATAAAGTATCATCATGTAGGTGGGATAAGTCCTATACTCAATTCATTGAATATCATCTGAAATTAGTCATGCTACGCATCAATATACTTTCAAGTATATTCTAACTAATACTCAGATTTGTCTTAATTCAATATCATTCCCATGTTATTGATCGACAATGGACTATTTAGAATAACTTAAGTTATTCAAGGATTTAAACATGCAAATACAGGATAACATCATAATAAATGAATAATAAACGTAACAAAATACTTTATTTCATTTTAATAATAATGTTTACAATATCCTTTATCCAAATACTAAAAGATCAACGCATGATAATTCTTAGTTAATGAATTTTGCCTCAAGTCATGATAATCATACTTGTTGACAGGGCATAATTTCAACTAACTTTGATCTATAGGAATTTTGAGAATACTTATTTCAAGAATTCAATAAATGAATTTCTTGTATATGTTTACACATATCTTGATATTGTCATATCATTCCATAAGGTGCGTGATAACCTGAACCACCCTTTTATGACAATCATCTTTCAAAACTTTAAAGTTTCAAAGTATTCTTTATTCTTTAATGTACAATGCAACTATGCTCTTAGTTGAGCATAACTAGTCAACATGGTCATCATCAAGGATACCATGACTAGAATTGAGTGTCATCTCAATTATCCTAGCATCATTGTGTACAACAATATGCTCTTTAAACATCCGTAAACTTTGAACAGTTATAGTGTAATGTTGGTGCCTACCAAAACTCAAGTTTGTTGGCAATGACAATTATGAAACAAATT